>PVKU01004939.1:0-134510 GCA_004027475.1 Anoura caudifer
GACTCCGCCCCTCTTACCGGTCTGGATGAATCGTTGTTGGACTTCCAAACAGTTTGATTTTCTGAGATCTGGTTGTTTTCTTGTTTCTAAATCTTTGTTGTCCTTAATTTGGTTGTGAGAAGAGACACAGTGCGTCTGCCTATGCCTCCATCTTGGCCGGAAGCCCCAAAAGTTGTTTCAAAGTAGATGCTGTAAGTTATTTGACACATAATCCATAATCCCACTTCTCAGTAGCAGATACCACTGATTTTATTCAATTAAATGTTTAATAGATCCACATATTGATAACTAACATCCAAATGTAAAAGTGAAGATTAGCAAGAAAGAGACAATTGTTAGTACTAACATTCACGTGATAATTACTTAGTGTATGAGTTAAAATAAGAAATAAAATTCTATCAACACGCAAGAAAAGAAGGAGAGAAGAAAAATACCAGGGTAAGGGTGAAAAAGTATATACAAAGGACCTTGAAATAATTAAAGTAATAAAAAGGAGCTTAAAAAGAAGAGGGGGCACTTAGGTAAGAGACTTTAATTAAAGGACTTTGTCCATTGCTCTTTTTCTTTAACTGTTTCTTTAATTGAGGAAATCATCAATATCAATGTAGGTTACCTGTTGTTAGTTCTTGTCTCCTAGCTGTTTCCTTTAGAGGAAGGAGCAACTCCCCTAATCTCATGAGGTGTAGAAAAGCATCTCTCTGTTTTACAGTTGCTGTTTCTTTTACTTGTGCATTTCTCAAATGTGCATATTTAAATAAGAATTTTGGTAAGCATAAGCTAATGGTAAAGTGCCTAAACATGGTTTTTGGCCTTTTATTCTAGCGTTTGTGGTCTTGTTTCCCTCTGTAAGTGGGGGAAAAAAGAAGAGGACAGCACTTTTGTGATGGTTCAATAAAATATTATTGTAAGTCTGGCTCTTTTGGACCAAAACTTACAAATTTGTAGGTATAATTATTCCTCTTAGTTATGAGAAGGTAGAAACCTTTTTATTTTGGATTCTCAAAACCACAGTTCAACTTCCAACCCTCATCTTTTTGCTTCCCTAATACTATGTTCAGTTTTCTAATCCAACAGAAACTCACAAGATGTGAGATTTAATTTTCACACTGTAGTGTAAGTGAAGATAAAAATCCTGCTGTGATTCATATTCCAAAACTGAACATTATTAAAATTAAAACCTCAACAATACTGGCAACATTTCTTTGTGTGATCAATTGATTAAAGTAACAGAGGTGGTGTTGATTGCCATCTTGCCTTACATTCTCTCTACTTTTAATCTGTGTTCTATATTAATCCAGTATTTCCCATGAGATGTACAATTTGGAAAATGCAAGAAAATCCCTAAGTCTAAACCTTTTCATATTCTTTATCAAGTAATTTAGGTGTTATATACTTAAGAAACCCTCACTAGTTTCTGTGGGCTAGTTTATGGGTTGTCTTGTGAGTTGCCATGATATAATGTTTGAATCTTTCATAGCACTAGAATGGAATTGTTGATTTTCTTTAGACGTACCTGATACTTATCAGAGTAAGCAAACACTTTTCAATTAAAGTTGTTGAAAGAATAGACATTAAACATCAGAACTGTGTACTATGAACCACAAATTTACATGAACAAATGATTACTATTGGGTTGGTCGAAAAGTCTGTGTGGTTTCATTTCCACAAAATAAGAGACATATCATTCATTTTCACTAATAACTGTACTGATTTAGAAATTTTGAGTATTTCAGCTATCTTTGACATGGTATAATGTTGGTTGTTCTCAATTAATGTCTCGGTGTCATAGCTATCAAATTCACCTGGTCTACTAACAGTGGAGCATAGTCCATGGAGAAATCTCCAGCACAAAACTTCGCAACATACCTTCACAAACCACCTTCGCAAATCACTTTAGACTTGTTCAATCAGTCACAGCACCTTATCCTACTCTGCACCAATCTTTCCTTAAATTTTTGTGTTTCAGTTGTGTATTTACTTTTTAAATTTATTTATTTATTATTTTAAAGATTTTACTTATTTATTTGTTAGAGAGAGAGGAAAGGAGAGAGAAGAGGGAAACATCAGTGTGGTTGCCTATCATACACCCCCTACTGGGGACCTGGCCTGCAACCCAGGCATGTGTCCTGACTGGGAATCAAACCGGCAACCCTTTGGTTCACAGGCTGGCACTCAATCCACTAAGCCACACTAGACAGGGCCCATTTTTAGTTTTCTTGAAATAATAAAGCATATTATACCCAAAATGTTGCTCATTTTCTTTCATCTTCAATATTAAAATGCCTGCACAGAAAAATTCACCAATTTTGATTTATTTTTTTAAATGCACGCTGAAAGCTAATGATGACTCAGTGCTATCAGAGCTATCTCAGGAAAAAAAGCAAATAGACTTTTGGGCCAACCCAATAATATCAATAATCATTCTTGAACTATTTCGATTCAGAGACAGGGTAAGAAATATGCAACACTTAAGCCTGCCTTTGGGAAGATTGCCACTATGTTTCATATTCATATAATTGGAAAGTTTCCTGGCAACTACCTGCAATTTCAGTTACTAAAAAGCATCAGTCTTTTGACTTTTTGAGAACCTTTCTTTGTATAACACTGTTATAAGTTATTTCCGAGAGGTTTTTAGTTAAAAGCGCTGTTTCTGGAATTTCTCCACCTCACTTTGTTGTTTATGAATGGCAGGAAAAAAAATGCTAAAAATTGTTGCCTGACTTCTTTGCCTTCGAAGTATGTATCCATTTGGGATTTTCATTATTCATGATGTCTGTAATAATGAGCTATTTGTCCAGAAATCATAAAAATGGAGTCTGATTCCAATTTGATGGCTAAATGCTAATTACTGCAAACCATTAACAAAAAAGTAGACTACTTTCGAAGAACCAACAATAGCAGTAGTACAATATATTAGTCATATATATGTTTTAAAGTATCTGTATAATTTTCAAAAATTTTTGGTGTTTGTATAAAAATATTTTCACAATTACATTCATTGACATAAGCTCCCATATAGGAGACTTTCAAATAGAGAACAAAATTCTATTTAAATTTTAAAAAATCACTGCAATATTTTTTACATGTACTTAGATGAAAATGTTTGTTGTTGTAAGTCATCTAAAGAACAAAAATCAAACCTATTTAGATAATATATCCCTAAACCTCTACAATCTTTTGTACAATTGAAAAATACATTCTCCAATGTTTACTTTTCTAAGCTACAGATTAGTGTGCCTATTCTGATTCATTATTGCATTTTATATGAATATCAACAAGTTATAGTTTTTATGCTTCACAAAGCCATGATGTGTTCCTCCCATTACTGAGCCCATCCCTTCAGGGCAAGACTTCTGTGGGAGGCAGTGGGAAGACTGCACTTGAGGTTCTTGGAGCCCATTATCCCCTACCAACCACGACTGAGTTTGCTTCTACATCCAAAGAGTCTCTTTTCCAGGTCCGCCACCTGAAAGCCAGACCAGCCCCCACTGTTATATGCACCCCTAATCCTGAGGGTTGGCCTAATGGGCATCTGTTAAAAGAACAACATAAGGGAATTTGCCCATGACACATTGGCTCTTGGTCTAGCAGTGGCATTAAAATAGGGTGTGTGCTGGGTGGAAATGTCCACATGGATGTGAGCAAAGCTCTCTGGCACAATGACTTGCATCTGGAAGGTGGGTGTTATGAGCATGAGCCAGGGGCTGGGAAAAAGGCTTGTCCTGCATCGCCTTATTCTTGCACAGAATTCTGGTTTGAGGTTGTTAAGAACATAGATTTGACAAGGTAGGAAGCTAGATACAACATATTTTATTTTATAGTTTATTAACTCAATTTATAATTTTAAAATATATAGAAAATTGTTTTGTGGACATCTACTTGCGTTCTTTCTCTGAGCTTCACAAGTAGGTGTTGGACAGTCACTTTTATATGAACCCCAAATGATGCATGGTGTCTGTAACATATGAACTGTGTCCCATACAACTTTGCCTCTCTTACCATTCTTAAGGTACCACTACTACTCCTAATAGAAATACAGTAACAAGTTTAGAGAAGATGAATTTCCTGCATAATAAGAGAGCAAAATGATTTTCCACTCAGAAAGAAATGAGAGAAGCAGTATTTAAACCACCACATTAACACTGACGACTTATGTCTTTGAAACAGTACATTTTTGCTTATGAACAGTTACTTACTAAGCAAAGCAAAGGGGGGAACAGTGTTTGGTTTATTTTTATTACCATTTAGAATAAAAATCACCCTAATATGTGAAAGGCTAGACCTATTGTTTATAGTATATAGATGAGTGTGATCATACTTACTCAGCTCTCATTTCAAAAACTAAGATAACTGACCCCATTATTCAGTGATGGGGCATGAGAGGCCTTTGTGAATTCTTTCAACATTATGTGCCTTCAGACATTATCATGGATAGACTCTTTTTTATTCCCTCAGCTTCATTCAGACCAAGATAAAGGAGATGGATCACTCAAATATATTTTATCTGGAGATGGAGCTGGTACTCTTTTTATTATTGATGAAAAAACAGGTGACATTCATGCCACACGAAGAATTGATAGGGAAGAAAAGGCCTTTTATACTCTACGTGCACAAGCTATTAACAGAAGAACTCTGAGGCCAGTGGAACCAGAGTCTGAGTTTGTGATAAAAATCCACGATATCAATGACAATGAGCCAACATTCCCAGAGGAAGTTTATACAGCTAGTGTTCCTGAAATGTCCGTTGTCGGTAAGCTTATTTACAACAGTTATCATGGTTTTCAAAAAGTATTAAAACATCAAAAAATCTTAAAATATTATGGTCAATCCATTGAAATCACCTCTGATTCCATTCTAAGAATATGCACATAATTTTCTCATTTAGGATGTAAGAAAAAATGAGTGCATTTCCCAGTTCCTATGTATTTGTAAATCTTGCAAATCAAATGAAGTAGACACTTTCCTCAAAAATCCAAGAAAATGCCATTTACCTCAGTAGAAAACTATGAAAATATATTTTTGTAACATGGATTTGGATAATAGCTGTGTAATATTCTGACACCAAATATATTGTAAGTACATTTAGAACATAGATATAATAGAGTATTGCATATATATTCTAGTTATTTGCCTAGAGTTTGTCTATAGTATCTCGACAAAATGCATAATGGAATTGATGAAATTATCTAATTATTTTTACATTAGGCTGCATTATTTTTTATGAAGTAGAGAATTATAAAAATCATGAGGAAATAATAACAGTTTTGGAGATATATTTGGATTTAGTAAAGTAGATTCATTTCTCAAATGTGGGAGAAATTATATTAACCAATAAAACAACTGCAATTTTTTTTTCTTGTAACAGTTGTGATAGCAAATTTTCATCTCTGCATTTCTCAAAAGCATTGTTCTGGGATTATTATTTAATATTTACTTCATTAAATCCCAAGGACTTTTGCCAGTTGCCTTATTATGAAGCCCTTTTAAATATCTCGAACTTTATTAAATAGCTTTTAATAGTTCATGGAACATGGGATCTTCTTGGATTGTTTCTAAATTTAAACTTTAATCTATTCATAAAATCGTATTCTGGAGCAGATGTTAATTATTTTTACAGTTAATTAGTGGAGAGGGAAAGAGGAGCATACTTACTCCTTTGTGATTAGATAGATATGCCCTTTATGTGAAACAAATCTATTATGTGAAAATGAATTTAAGCATCAAATCTGAGCATTTGTAAAGTGACTCCATTTTTTATGATCTAGTAACTCAAGCATTAACTATTGCATGCATAAAAATACACTTGTTGGCTAAGTAAATATGCAGCTGAATTCAGAGTTTACCAATAATAACTTTACGTATGATTTTCATCTACATTATCAATAAATGTTTCTTTAAGAGGTCATTATTAACACCAAAAATCATTCAAGTCTTCCATGAAAACCAGTGCTTTTGCTCCTCCTTCTGGTACTGTGCAGAACTAAGCTGAATTTGGATACTTCAGGTACTTCTGTGGTGCAAGTCACAGCCACCGATGCCGATGACCCTTCCTACGGGAACAGCGCCAGAGTCATTTACAGCATTCTCCAAGGGCAGCCATATTTCTCTGTGGAGCCTGAAACAGGTCAGGAGTCATGAGCTGGTTCGTTAATTCAATAGTCTTTACGATCCCTATACATAGAAAAAATGGTGGGAACATAAGCACAAAACATTAACATTAATAGCCCCAGCAGAGTGATGATGCCACACTTAAGAGATTTACAAACTCAGTGCTGAATGATTGAGTTAATGAAAATATAGCTGTTGTTATGTTTTCACATATGGCTTTAGGTCACTATGTAGCACATACAGTAATTTTTTAGGAAATAGAAAAACAACACAAATTGTAAAACATATGCATTGAATCACTTTTACAATTTCTAGGCAATAAAAGTTCATAAAGAAAACGTATTTTTCAAAAGTCAGTAGTTTAGACATACAATTTGTGAGCTTAATCAATAAATAATTGATATTTTAATGATGGTACCAAATGTTTTTATATTTTCTTCAAGGTATCATCCGGACTGCTTTACCAAACATGAACAGGGAAAACAGGGAGCAGTACCAAGTGGTGATCCAGGCCAAGGACATGGGCGGCCAGATGGGAGGCCTATCGGGGACCACCACCGTGAACATCACGCTCACGGACGTCAACGACAACCCGCCACGCTTCCCCCAGAGTAAGCCACCTCTCAAGGTCTTTCTGCAGGGCAAGAGCTTTAGTGTGAAAAAAGAACAGAAAAAAAAAAAATAGCTGTCAATTATTTAATTGAAAACACATTGAAAGTGTGCTACAAAAGTGAAAAAAATAGATGTATATGCTGATGAATTCATTATTATTTAAAGATTAAAAACTAAATATTTCAGAAATTTTGTTCAGAGACAGGGAGGTTACAAAACCTCTTCATATGTATACTTCTCATCTATAATTATAATCTAAAACTATTTATTTCAGTTAGCAAAAGAAAATGCTTTTATTTCCTTTTAATGTTTTGTTGGAGACAAATAATGTTTTATTGGAAAACAAAGTAAGTCATAATTTGACAATGAATGTGTTTATTTCCACTTACAATATAATAAGGAGGATTCTAACTTGAGGGTAATGTTTTTCAATAAACAATATCATTTGATATATTAGAAAGGGCTATGTAGAGAGAACTTTACAAACTAATCAGATTTGCATTTAATATATCTATGTCTAAGTAGCAGTCACAAATAACAACATCCCATATACTTATCTATTTATAGATATATTTTGTGTTATAGAATTAACCTCCAAATCCTCAAAATAGATCATAAATAGGTTAAAAACCATTAACTTCTGACTTTATAACCCATGTATTTATTTTCTTTTCTCACAATTTCTGTAGATGTGCAACTAGAAAAGGGTTCTATTAGGTCTCGATGGCAGTCCCAAGACTTAGCCAATTTCCTGGTATTCTAAAAGATCCTATGCTCAAGTTGAAATTTCACATTGTTAGGAATGTGGCATAAAAATGTGGGCTCTAGTGTGATCTATGTACTTAATTCTTAGCATTTCCTGTGCATTGACTTCTGAATCAATCCTTTAATTTTAGGTGGACCTTTGTGACAAAGTATTAAATTACACTTATTGTCATATTTACATGTTTCCACAAAAGATCATTGCAGAGAAAATTATGGTCTAAGAATTCACTGTATTATTTGGATTCTTTATAAAGTATTTTACCTCTTTTTGTGCTATTGTTTTTCTAACTTCAAAGTTATTATTCCTAGTGTATCATTTGAACTGAATTGTTTACAGTCATTTGTGTAGAAATATCGCAAAATCCAAGAAGAGTTTTGTTGAGCAGACTAATTGTATGCTTATGCTTTGTGATGATTGTTTTGGTGGATAATTCAGGTCTGCTAGTGTGGTGCCTGGCCCAAAATACAAGGAGAAAGGTGTTTGCTCATGCTTCTTTCAAATAACAAGGTTTCAGCTCCAGGTTACATTTACTACTGTCAGGGGAAAGGAAACCAATTGTTATCCTTTATAGTTGTTTCAGAACAGTTCTAAAGACGTGTCCAGTTACACTGAACTTAAATTTCACATTGTATGTATCATATATTTATGATATATTTAAAGTATATTTTATTATTTTTATCTGTTACAACACCTCTATTAATTTTTTTTTGATAATTATTCTTTTTCCATTTGGTATCTGGTAGTAACATCATTCAAGCCCTGAAATAGTGATAATGATAATGATAATAGTAAAGCAAAGTTTATATTTTCTACATAGCATTTTTATTGAGCCCTGTACCAACTTATTTAATGACCTACGTAATGCAATTAGACCAGCTGATTCAGGTGAGTTTTGTGGTCCCCAGTCTACAAATGAGTGAAGAAGGGCCACGTTGCAAGTGATGGCAGATGTGGGTTGTTGCCAGTCCCTCCAGATGTATGAACCAACACATTCACAGAAATTTCAGGGTACGCTATATCTTGTCTCATTATTTTTAAATTATAGATGGAAACTAATTTATGGATATTTATTTTCTCAGTTACCTTTTCTTCTATGATACTTGCAACCATATCTTACTCTTGGGAACACTCAATCATAGCGATTAGAATGTTACTTGATAATTTGTCATCTAACATCTGGAACACTAGTTTTTAACTTTAACATCATTGCGTTAACTAGCCAAGTTTTGGAGAGGGTTCTACAGTTTATGAAGCCTTTCACATGGAATATCATTGAAATCTCACATTGTTATTTTTATTATGCACAATGCATGGAAGAAGTAAAGGAGGTTCAGAGAGGAAATGATAGCAAAAACAAATCAGTGATTCACAGAAATATGCTACAAACCACAAACATGTGCCACATATGTAATTTTAAAATTTCTATCAGCCATGTATTAAAAAAATTAAAGCAGAGGACATTTATTTAAACATTATATTTTATTAACCCAATGTTATCCTTTAAATACATCATCAATGTAAAACATTCAGATATTTTACATTCTTTTCTCCCATCACTCTTTGAAATACCCACTTACATCAAGTATTTTCTAGTTATGTCGAGTCTCAATTCAGACTTAACATGTTTCCAGTCTATTGAGACTGGTCTGTGTCTCACATGGTCTGTGAGAGCTGGTGGCCTGGCAAGAGGCTGTCAAGTAAGACAGCTTTGGAACAGACTGTAGTTACTCTGCATGAGTCCGTCCCACTGCTGACTTGTTCACCTAGCATCTTGCCACCTTGGTCAATTAAGTAAAATTGAATAACAATGTATATTCCATGGAGTGATATAAAGCTAAATAATTTAATATCTATGAAACAGTGATTCCCCCTGGTGTATTGATGTGATCAGTGATGGTGATTTGTGCAATTGCTGCCCTATCATCATCATCACCATTATGCAATATTATAAAAGTGGAGTTAGAACTTGAACTTCCATGCATATGAGTTGACCCAAATTTAATATTCCCCAATATGCTACATCCATGGAGGATAAAAATATCAGTCATTTGGAAGGGAAAGGGGCACAAGAAAACTCAGATGTCCTCCTTCACTCTTTAGCTTATTTTGTTGTGTAACAATTATTCTCAGTCAGGGAAAGTTTTTCCCCCAGAGCAAATGACTGAAGGCATTTTTTGCTTGTCAGAGTTGGTGGGCACTCCTGGCATCTAACAGGAGTAAGTCAGGGATGCTGCTAAACATCCTTAGAATTCTCATGATGAAGAAAATGCCAATTGTGCTGAGAGTGAGAAACTGTGATACAATGTATAAGGAACTCTTCCAGTGAAACTGTGAACTCATTTATCTAAAACTCATTTATCTGAAAATATGTATTGAGGATTTTGTTACACTAGACACTACTTTAGAAGCTAGATATATTAATTTTGCCAAAAAAAGCACCACACTGTTTCTTGTCCCTATGACCTTTCATAGATTAGGGGAGGCAGACTGTACATAATCAGAAGCACTGTATATATAAAGGGGATTGGCTCAGTCCTGGATAAGGAGGAACACGTGTGATGGTGTTGTTTGGGGGTAAAATAAGGAAATGACTCATTTAAGAGGTATAATCTCTTCTAAGACAAAATAGACCCAGCCCTACAGAGGGATGGAAAAATCCTGCAAGCAGAGGAAACAGCATGTGAGAAACCCTGAGGTTAGAAATGGAATGATGTATGTCAAGACCCAAAGACAAGTGGGGCTGCACCCTACCAAACAACAAGGAGGTTGATGGGAGATTAGACCACAGGACACTTCACTCACAGGAACATTGACAATAGTAAAGTGTCATCAGTACTAACAAACACAGAACTGTGTACCCCATCTAAGTTCTCGCAATGATCTTGTGGTTTTAGAGGTGAGCATCAATACAACATGTGCACCTTAGTAATATTCTAAAACAGGCAACAGATCCAAAGTTTGCGGTGTACCCGAAAACTGAATTCCAAAAGCGTTTTCTGTTCTTTTCCACTAGGTATAAATTTTTCACTCTCAAAAAGATATCTCTGCTGAAATTCTTTCAGAATCTTGAGTTATTTCAAGTGTTCTAATTTAATTTTAAAAACAATAAGTGAAGGGGAAAATCTATTTGTTTCCTTCCAGGAGAAAGCACTTTATTTCCAATTATGCAAATGAAGATTAATGAATCTTGATTCTTGATTATGGGTGGCTTGTTGTCTGGCAGAATATTTCAGTGTGAAATGATAAGGGTGATCATGGATGTGTGCACGGGGGATAGAGGAGCAGCCCCGATCCAAATATGGGGGGCGGGGTACTGACTGCATCCTTTACAGTGGAAGCTGTTTTTGGAGAACCTATCACTTGACCTAAATCCTTTCTTACAAGTAATACTTAAAACTCCTATAAGCCAAAATAATAGAAAAAGAGAGGTTAAGAAATTAGAAATTAGCAAAGTCGTCACCTATTTGTGAATGGGCATCTTCTGCATAGGCAAAAAGCATGCTTCAAAGTGATTATGAGGATTATCCTTGGTGATGAAATAGCAGATGATTTTAATGTTTGTTTTGCAGTGTTTTCTATTTTTAATTATTTTTATAATTGGGTAATTCTAATAAAAAGGAAAAATGGGATGGAAAGAACAAAACTGGCAACAAAACTGGAGAGCAGCTTTTGGAATTGACATAATGTGGGAAATCGTGGGTGGCCTACCCCAGTTATTTTTAGCAGAAAACATTTTGGAAGAAGCTGGAGGATAACAAGTTGAGGAATAAACACAAGACAGAAAGAAGATTGAACAAATAATGTCTGCATGTTAAGAAGCTGAAATGCACAAGAAAATACAATAGAAAAAGAATATATTGTATTAGAAGAAATTCTGGGATAGGAGTGGGTCCCTAGATAACTTTTGAGAGCCTCCTACATCCCAGATTCTAAGCAGGAATTGGGCTGCAGTGGTCAGCAAGGGACCTGAGCTACCCATTGAAGGTGTAGACAAAAAAAAAAAAAAAACAAAACGATAACCACATGAATGTAAATATGATGTCTGGCAGTGTATTCAATGCTGTGAAGAACATAAAGCAGGGAAATGACTACAGAATTGACAGGGGTGTTACTTTAAGAAGAATGAATAGGGAAGACTTCTTTAAGGAAGCCTGAAAATTTCAAAAACTGGGCAATTTAACTTCTCTGGACCTCATTTGCTATGTACACAATACTTATCTTGCAGTGTCAAAATGAAGAAATATGTTTGCATATATAAAATATATCTAGCAGTAATTGCAATGTATAATAAATTCTCCATAGGTGGATTTCCTCCCATTCCCTTTCCTTTTGAAGAAGTGTGTCTGATATTTCTAAACTTACCTTTTTCCTTGCCCTAATACTATGCTGTTATTCTTTTATGGCCAACCAAAGATTAAATAAAAATAGCTTAAGTCTGGAGAGATTTATTATCCCAGTGGCCAGAAAAATGAATGTACTTTCCACGTGTGAAAAAAATGAATGCTTCTATGTATGAAGAATCCAGAGCAAATTTCTCTGCTCTCCAACCAGTGAAACATTCAATGGTCCTTAAATTTTGATATATTTCATTGTGCTAAGATAGGAAAACTTTATTGTTCCTTATTATAATTCTAACCACCAGTATGCCTGCAGGAATATTTTAGTCTCATTCACCTCATTTTCATTTCCTTCTTTCTTTCCCTAAAATCAGATAAACAAAAGAGGCTCCTTGGAAAAAGTCTATAAAATATTAAATTATTGGAACCTGATCATTGTAGGGTAAGGAAAACCAATTGGATAACAAGATTTTTGCCAAAATGACATTTTATTTTATTGTATTGTATTTATTATTTTTCAAACATCTCTGGGAAAATGGCAAGGTGCTGATTTTCTTCCAAATAATGGTCAGTAATTAAGGTTATCTGATCTGCAGAAGCCAGGTTAGTACAGATGTCTTTGCCTTTGATAGAGTAGAGAATGCTATAGGATAAGACTCTCAAATCCATTTATTTAAAAAAAAAAAAAAAAAACACCACAGAAAAACAATAGACATTAGAAAGAAAGTCCAGGTCTAGACAAAGAGAATTTCCAAAAGCAGTTGAGCATAGATGACAGATGGTCAAGTTCTCAGCCAATCAGCTGGTGCCCAGAACTTTGGCTCTGGTTCTTATATGGGGCAATATTTTACTATGACTCCAGAAGAAGGAAGAAAAGTAAGCAGTTGCCTCACAAGCAAAAAGTTCCAACCCACAAATAGCAAAATTCTACAATCTACAACCCAGTTCAAAGGGACCACAGCTATCCATTCACATTTAGCTGCTTTTCAGCACATTGTATCACAGAGAAAAACAAAAAAAGAGTATATTAACTTTCTCATTCTTTCTAACAGTTGGGATGGGCTCCAGAAGAACTGAACTCTCATGCTCCCATGTCTCTGGTGTATTAGCATTGTCACAGATGCGCTTGCACACAGCTTGGGTGGACAAGGAATGTCAGGCACCAGTAATAAGTACATTTACATACTTTCAGCTGACCTGAGGCTTCACAGGGGGGATATATATAAATGGAGACAAAATAGCATGTGCTTGAGTGATGATCAATTTGCATTTATTTATCTTTGACTGTCTCATGACATGTTTCAGGATATGTTGAATACAGGTAATATCAAATTTATGAGAATTTGATATATTTACTGTGTAAGCTTCCAGATCTACCCCAAGAGCACTCAAAAGAGTGAATTTATTGTTGTCTACTGTATATTTCTTCTTTAAAAAAAGATTTTATTTATTTATTTTCAGAGAGAGAGGAAAAGAGAGAGAGAGAGGGAGAGAAACATCAATGTATGGTTGCCTGTTGCACACCCCCTAGTGGGGACCTGGTCTACAACCCAGGCATGTGCCCTGACTGGGAATTGAACCAGCGACCCTTTAGTTCAGGGTTACCGGTTTAGTTCAGTAACAGGCCAGTGCTCAATCCACTGAGCCACACCAGCCAGGGCTATTTTTTCAATTATTGATAATAGAAACAAAAATCAGTTCTTCACCATTTGATTGTTAGTTGTGAAAATTAATACAGCATTACTTTTAGGCAAGTTTTTATTAAGTTAAATAATAGGTGATGGTACATTTTGGGTATGCAAATACATTTACTGAGATTCTATTTTACTGAGTATTTTGATATTATGTCTTTATAGTTTGTTCCAAATTATCTCTAAAGATTATACATAACTACAACCAATGCACAAGCAAGAGTAAGCAATTCTGGAGTCACTCTGAGCCTAAAAGATATTTCATATCTACCATTTTTTAATATGAATTACCTTGACTGACTTTATTTAGTGCATTGAAATTACACAAATATGGATTTTCTAATTTGCCAAGCTTAAATAAAATAAAGTGTTAGAGTATGTATTAAACACAATAAAATATAATACAAATACTAACTCATTTAACTTTCACAACATCTGTATAAGGTAGGTTTTTTTTTTGTTAGTTAAAATTGAAGAATTGAAACAAACTTAAGTCTATAGTCAAGAGACAAATGAGAGATTGGGGACCCAGGTTCTTTGGCTCAAAAATCTGTACTTCTAACCATTACACCCAGAAAGAAATTGGTACATAAAAAACTCTCTTTTCCCCAGTACATCCTGCATTCGCATTATTTCATGATTCACTACTTGTATATATACATATTATAGAAACAATTTTAGCACGGGCATTGAATTCTTACAATGTCTATGCATTTTGGTGCAAACACAGGAAAATCCAACCTTGGCTGGTTGGTGTTTTCACAACGCCTTAGGACCAAACACAACTAGCTCCTTTGCCCGAATCAGCTATGCAAAAAAGTTTAGGCCAAAAAATAAGCAAGTTTGCATGAGGAAATATGTATCAAGGAAATGTCTGTGTGATATACATAAGGATTTAAGACACGTACATTCAGCAAACTGTGAGACTACCTTAATCCCTGCCTGGTACGAGAGAGATTTGATTTAATAAGTGCTGATTTTCACTCTGTAAATAGAGTCAACCTCTCCTCTGTTGGGGATTCCAAGGTAATGTAGGCCCCAGGCTGATCTGCATATTTCAAAACTATCAAGCACATTTCACCTCAAGCAATAGTCAGGTATTTCCCAAGGAAGATACTTTAGCATGAGAAAGAAGGGAATAATATTAAAAATGTCACTTATTTCCCTTTATCCAGGAAAAAAATACTTATATTCAAAACTGTCCTACAATTTATATTGGTTAGATATAGCTGTGATTTTTACTGCTACCATCAAAATACCCTCAAATATTTGGGTCTTTTTTTTGGGGGGGGGCATGGTTTCAATGCCCATACTTTGTAAGAATTACAAAGAAATAATATTATAACATTCCCTGATTTATTAGAAACTGACTGAAGCCCTACTACATACCAGGAGACATGCTAAGAAATAATATTAAACTAATAATGTTAAGGTGAGAAATAAGATACAGGATATATCCATAAATGATTTGCATTTTGAAAGGTTATTGTGGTCACAATCTATCTCTTTCTCTCTCGCCCACACATACACATTGAATTTGTTACATTGCAGTTTTTAGTGTCACATACATTGTCTCACTCTTTTTCTTGTTTTTGTATGTAAATATAGGGTGTGTATATATTATGAAAAACATAAGTACATAGACACATATATGTAGGCACATATATATAAATCGATGGACACATACATAGTTGGAGAACGAGGCAATAACATGTATGCTGTAATTGTCATTGAAAACTCAAATCATGAAATGATAACTTTTCAGATGTAGGAAGATCAGGATAGAAATAGAAATTATTTGAGAGTGTTCTAGGCAGGACAACACGGGGCACTGAAGGGGATGTTTTTGTTAGGGGCACAGGAGGCATGGGAGCGGCAGTCAGGGGAGTGTGAATGATTTGGTATGGCTGGAGCCCGGGTTTGAGCAGGGGTTCTGAGTGATGAGAACGGACACAGAGGCACTGCTAACATCAGGGAGTGGGTCTGATACAGAACTAAAGTGCCACATGTTATCTAAAGAACCATTTTTATCTTTACAGAAATATTTTATTACTTGGATTTCCCCCTCATCCCAAATGCCTAAGAGTTTGAATCTCATGTGAAACATTAATGGACTTTCTTGTATTTCACTTTAAAATGTTCTCTGGGAACTATTATAACATCAAAGTGACTGTAGCTACTAACAGGCATTTTCTTTAGCTCCCCACCATGAAAGAAAATAATTTTTCAAAATAAAAGTTAAAAACAAGATAGTCAAGTATATTTGATATCTTTTGATTTATGAAAAGATTCAAAGAAGTTCAGATTTTTTTCTCCTGGGATGATGGTAGAGCTCTTCACACAGTTGATTCCTACGAGGGTTTTTTTTTTTCTTAGTCTTTATTGCATTTTTCCCATTACCATTTAGTTCCCTTATATCCCCTCCCCCCCGCAATCACCACGCTGTTGTCCATCCATGTCCATGGGTCTTTTTCCTTTTTGTTCAATCCCTCCTCACCCTCACTGTCCCCTCCACTAGCTGGCATCTGTTCTCTATGAGTCTGTCTCTGTTTTGCTTGTTAGTTCAGTTTTAAGAAGCCATTTTTTAAAGAGAGCACAGGTATGTTTGTTCATTTTGACTAATTATTCTACAGCAACTAATTATTCTGATCTAGCAAACTGCTTGGATCCAAAGAGTTGATGAGAGTCTGAATAATGCTGAGGAGAAGAGGGATTTGAGAGATATTTAAGTGGGTGACACACAAGACTTTGTAAGTAGGTCGACAACTGGTTTGAGGAAGAGAGTAGAACAAAAGGTACTTTCTAGCTTCCTACCAGAGAAATTTGTATGACAAGACAGGGATTTTAGTATGATTGAATATTTTGAAATAAGATACATATAGAAAGATAGTAGGGTATAACTATGTACTAGATCATGAAATGAGGTGCACACATGACATGTAAGTGAAAACAGACATGTATGATATCAGGCTAAGTGTTTAGAATGATGTGCCTGGGGAAATATACAATCTCACCAGTGTAATGAAATATACCGGGTGGGCCAAAGTAGGTTTACAGCTGCTTATATGAAATATAATGCAATGATTAACAATACAAAAATAAACTATTTCTCACACAACTGTAAATCTGCTTTTGCATGGAAATTATACACAGATCCACTTGAAACTCTCCAGCTATTCCAGTGGAAAGCTCCCTTAGACTAGACTGCTTGGCATTTTGTGTAAAGGGATTTAAAGTTCTTATCATGGCTTCCTCTGGAACAAACTTGGAAAAAAAACTGGGTAGATATAGATATATAGATATAAAACTAAATGTGCAAATATGTTTAGACTAATTAGACTGCTTTTACAGTCTTTACTATGCCTACTTGGAGACACATTGCAAAGAGATTGAGTACCTGATACACCCTAAAATGTCTATGAATGACTAATTTAAGGTTATGTTAACCTCCCCCATGTCTATACACTTATGTTTTCACACATTGCGATTGTGTGTATCTATTGATGCCAATCAACTTGGAGACAATTTCACAGAAATATACCGGGATAAATTCCCTGGTCTGTGGTGATCAAGGGCAGCTCCTCTAAAAGCTACGGCCTGTTACTTTTGTCAGTGCCCCGAACAGGAAACTAAGACATGGTGCAGCAGCTCCTATTGCCCTAGTTTAAGTTAAACGCCCAAAGCTACGTTGGCGATCATGTCTCCAATGCTCACTAATTGAGGTTTCTGTCTTTTCTCTGGTGAGAGTCTTCAGTTGCAAAGCCTGCATCCTTTGTCAGTCTCCGGTGTGACTTTGAGCTCTCCTCTCCTGTCTCCTAAATGCCCGTTTAGCATCGCATAATTTCCTTAACTACTCTGCAGTTCCCTCCAAGGAGCTCTATCTTGTTCTTAATTTCTTCCTGTTAAGCTCATTAAAAAACATCTTTTAAACATTATACAATGGAATGGTTTATAAACGTGCATAATTGTGTCATTTTTCTTAAAGCAAGTATTGTTTGAGATTATTATGTAGCATAGAGATGTTACAATAAGATTACATATAAAGCACATTTAAAAAATTAAGCTAATGTTAAATTATTGTGTTGATTCACGTATACGTGTGTGTGTGTATGTGTGTGTATGTGTGTGTGTGTGTGTGTGTGTGTGTTTTCTCAACTCTGGAAAAGCAGATTTCTTATGCAAATGTGAATAGAAACAAGGGCAGGAACAAAGGAAAAAAAAGACACATCATCCCCCTTTGAACCCCATTGCTTCATTGCTTTTCATCAATAAAACCAAACAGCAGCTATGTGTAGCGAAGCTCCAAACCTGACTTTGCTCTTGCCCTCACCACTGTTTTCCAGCATCACTTACTGTGTTCCTGCGGAACTCCGCCTGTCACATCACTTACTATGCCTGTCGTGTTTTTCCTCCAAATCCTCTTACATGGAGCTGTCATTTTCTTCTAATTCTGGTACATGAAGCTGCAGTGTTTTTAATATTCAAGTGCAAAGGTCCTATTGATGAAATTTCGGATAGAGCAAGCGATTTGGAATATTTAGTCTTTATTCCTAAAAAGCCAGCAAGACATCAAAATTGTTTGAGATCTTTAATAATGAAAATTCCAATGTGTGAGTTTGTAACAATCTCCAAGTACACTTATTTAAAGAGATGTATGTTTTGACCAGCCCCTAAGAAGCTGTCGTGATGTTACTTTTTTTTAGATTTTTACGTCTAAATACAGCTTTCCACATGCTTTACACAAATGGCAGTCACCTCTCTCCTCATGTTCATGCCTTTGTACTTATACCGAAACCAAACTAAGAACGCAGTCAGCAGGAAGAAACACGTATCTGCCCTAAACACGAAAAGAGAAGCAGATGATTCAATCTGACACCTGGGAATAAATTTAATCTAACTGTAAATTGGAACTGATGGGAAAATGGAAAGCATACCACATAATTAAAGCTTCATCAACTGTAAGATAAAAAAATAAGATGGGTGACAGGCACCACTTTGCCTTTGTCAGTGTGTGTAACAATCTGCCTGCTTCCTGGTGCCCCTCCTGCTGCGCGCCCTGCAAGGGAGACACCCTTTCGAGCTCTTAATTAATTTCAGTTTTCTTGACAAACTAGGATAGTTGTGTTCAACAGACTAGTCTTGGAAATAAATGAAAAGTATGATGAGGTAGCTCTTTTATACATTTTAAGTATAGAAAGGTACCATTTTTTAAACTTTGAAATAGAACAAAACTCTCATCCCTGAAATTGGCTTACAAGCATAATTCCAGAGAATTCATTATTGGATTATTTATTTTGGGCACTGAATAAATATTTGTTGAGTAAATTAATTACTAAAGTTGCCGTATAAATAAAGTAATCATGAATGTGTATGTTGTATATGTGTATACAACATATATCTATATAATATAGCTTTTTAAATTATGAAACAGGAGAACTAAGTCTATACTATTTTAATGAATGGATCAAGCCTGGCTTCTCTGAATTGCATGGATACCTTCAAAACACTTCTACTAGTGTTTCAGGAAAAAAAATAGATATATGTATGTGCATGTATGCACACGTATAACTCAACCACTGCGTGGGCCCCTTCTAATAACTTACTGTGGGAGGCAACTGACATGTAACTTAGGCTTATTAAAAATGGACCAATGCAGCCTGATTACTTCCCTGGTTCTTCTTGGAAGGTACTGAAAATTAACATGGCTAAAACTTACCCTAAGCAAAATGAAATAAACTTTGGAATAAAAGTAGTCTCTATACCAACCAAGAAATAAAATGAAGTGATAAATAATTTTGGATTCTTGAGCAGAACTATAATAAGCAGACTGGTTTTCAGAATCTAAGCATGTGCCTAAAAATATAAGCAATCTCAAAAAAAAAAAGCCCAAGCTAAAAATAAAAAGTGAGAGAATAAATTCCCAGAGACAATACACTGAAGTCTAAGTGACAGTAAAATTAAACAATAAAATGTTTCTTTTGTTCTTTCGCTCTGTCTCTGGCTCTCATTCTCTTTCACTTCTCATTTCTTCTTTTTTTTTTTTTTTATTGTTCTCATTTCTTTTTAGTTTGGAGTTTGTACCGATTTTTAAAACTTTGTATCTTTATCTCTATGATCCACAAATATTGTTCATAAGCTAAAAAGTTGTACTGAATTATCTAGCTTGCATTGACAGAAATCAGGTCTGATTTAACATATATTAATCAACTAAATCTTCTAATAAATGATCAGGTTTTCAAAATGCTGGCCAGTAGAAACAATGTAGATTGGTTTCTTTGTACTTTTCTCTGATCCCATTAATCTTTGATAGTGCAACTAATGTCTATCTCAAAAAGTCCCAATCTCAATTTTCTCTTCATTCCTCAGACTTAGAAACAACAGATCTCCAAAAAGACTTAGAAAAACCCATGTATACTGACCAGCGTTTGGGCGTTAGGGTTTTGTTTCATGCTTGTGAAGTAGAATTATAGGGCTTTTTGAGAGAAAACAATTAAAGCAAAGTGTGTGGGTGATTTACAAGTTCTAATAAGAGTGCTCCTATTTAAGTACTTTTATTCTGTTACTGTAAGATTTTCTCTTGCTGAACACTTTTAAGTATTAGTATAGCACTCTAAATTCCTTTTGAAAGATACAAATATTTTATTTCCAAAACAAGGATCAATTAATATATTAACAGAAAATAACAGTGTTATTTAAATTTTTAGATCAAAGACATAATTAGATTTCTTAATTCTAATACATATAGTTATCATCCTTCTTAGCTTTTTGATATATTTGCATATTATAAAGCGAGAGTTACTTTCTTTGTTAAAGTTTCTGAATATATTCACTGTTCAAAAATTCATTATTCCAAAAGATGATCCTTTCTCCAGTAAAAGGAGGAGTTATGTGGAGACATTGTTGATTTCAGGCCCAGGGCAGAGAAAATGCAAAGTGAACCCATAATGTGCTCTGATGCCAGGAGTCAAAGAGCTACTCAAAATGATGAGGGTATGTTGAGTGGGCACCAGAGCTACCTAAACGATCACCCAGTAATTAAGCCTGTAAGAATTTGCACAAAGCAGGAATAACCATATTATTGGATCATAATGCATAAAATAAATGTCCTTGACTTCTGATATAAATATGTAATATAAAGAATAAATACATAAATAGGAAGGAATGGTAGCTTTCCTTTTAGAAGAATTCCCAATAATAAATGTAGAAATAATGTAGGAAATTGCCATTAGAAAACCACAGTGTTAATTATTATAGGCAAGACCACTGAGTGACTCTGAAATTGATGGGCACATTTTTGAAGCGAGACAAAGTATTTACATAATCCTAAAGTATGTTTCCCAACATATATTAATTATAAAGAAAAATACTTACTTAACAAAGAAGAAAAGTGGCAGAAACACCTTCTTAACCAAGTGATCAAGGTTAACATCATCAGTCATAAGACATACTCACATCACTTATTACCTGATCTGATGCATTGAGAACAGTTCCTTTCTGTGAAATCCTTGGCAAAAATGCATAACATCAACTATCCCTAAGAAAATATGAGACACACCCATACTGAAAGCCTTTTAACAGACCAGTATTAATTAATTTTGGCCTTTTAACAGACCAGTGTTGTCCAAAAAGAGTCAAGTTGATAGAAGACAAGGAGAGACTGTAGAACTCTCACAAGTTAAAGGAAAAGATGGGGACTTGACCATCAAATGCAAAGTGGGATCTCTGGAAAGACTTTAGTGGGAAAGCTGGCGAAGTTCAAACCAAGTCTGAAATTTGATTAATAGTTAAAGTGGCATTTCTCATAAGTTAAATTTTATATTAGTGATTGTGAATTGAAAATTAAAAATGAACTTGCTAAAAGTTATACAACTAGTTGTGGTCAAGCTTGAGTTTTAACCCCCACTACACAACCAACCAGTAAGCCCTGCATGCCAGGTTTTGGAGTCAGGGTTATATGGATCTTATATAACAAGTTGGGAAGCTTTTTTTCTCTTCTCCAGAAGACATTACACCTGAAGTTATAAATTACTTTTACTAAGTAGAATCATTTTCTCTGCATCATTTGCTTTAATTTCTCTTCATTGCTTTTTCAATGTTTAAATCTCCAAGTTTGCATTTTATTTGAACCATCAGTTACATAGAAGTTATTTTTAATTTTCTTCTAAATTTTCAAGACTATGAGTATTTGCAGGTTATCTTTTTTTGTATTAACCTCTACTTTAATTGGAGCATGTTCAAAAATATAGAACATTCTTATTTATGCAAACGTGTCTACTAACTTAATACTCTATAAAATTGGCTCAATACTTCATGCATGCTTGAAGAGAGACTTTATTCTCTAGATTGTGCATGTAAGTTTTTTATACATATCACTCACATTTGTATTACTTTTTTATTTTGCTAAATATTGCATGCATATATAACATTTTCAGTCCAGTTGATTACTGATTAGAAAGGGAAATCATTAGTGTAGCTTTATTTCACATATAATCTAGATTTAAGACTAGATAATCATGGCACTGAAGATTTTAATAGAAACCAGATTCTATAAGACCAAATGGAAAAATTAAGAATTTATCCTACTAATAAGTACTTACAATAGAGCAGTGATACCTTTCATGTGTTATTAGAGAAAGACTACTTCTATTACAGTGTACATCAATGTACTAAGGTTCTGCTTCCATATGATTTACTTTTTTAAAGAAAGATCTTGTAGTAAGTAGGCTACATTTGATGATGTTCTGAGGTAGAATGTAGTTAAGTAGATATATATCAGAAGGAAGAGTCAGAGGTTGCCAGGCAGAGTTGTGTGGAAAATCTTTCATAGGGAGGAAAATGTATTATGTTGAAGTAAGAAAAGAACATTGGAAACACCTAAAGGAGACCAATTTTATGAAGAAAAATAAAGGAAAGAATGACAGGAAAGAGGAATCAACATGTGGTGGGCCAGCCTAAACATGCCTTTTGTTTGTTTTTGTATTCATCCATGACAAGTGCCAGTCAGTAGAGGCATATAGTTCACGAGTGAGGAGTTGGAGCAAAGCAGAGAGATACCTTGGAAGGAGCCCTTCCAGCCTGGTGGTGGGCACTCCTGGCCCTGGGGAAAGTCTGCCCTCTCCACCCTCATCTTTATTGTAGCCCTGTGTACTTGCTAAATCGGTTTGGCACGTAACTACTGGTGTATTTTAAGCCCAATGTGGGCTATCAGAGTATGTTAAAGCTCTGAGTAATTATTGATAAAAATTATTGTTTCTCAAAGGCTAATATTGCTACAGTGTGTACAGAATATCTGAGACTTGATTGGATTGGGGCAAGTGCTGAAGCTGGTGGAATAGTTAGGAAGTTACTCATTTATTCAATATATAAATAAGTATGCTGTGGCTACACAAAGAAATATAGTGGGATTTAATGATGACAAAAAAGTACCTGTTCTGTAGCACATCCTCAAGGTACTTAAAAATGAGAACCTTGAGGTACTTACAAATGAGTAAGTAGTATAATGCCTCCCAGTGCCAAGTGATATGAAGAGTGATAGGCTGTCATTCTTGGTAAGGTTATTTTCAGTAAGGTGACTGGAGGTAGCAATTGAAGAGGTCACAGTTAAGCAGTCCTCTGATCCTCTGAAGGAAGTAGGTGAGAGAGCACCAGACCATCAGAGACAGGTGTTTCTAGGAGAACCAGTAAACATAAAGAGAGCCAATAAGATAATAGCTAAGGAATGAGTTGAGAATTTCTTTCAACAATGTTACCAAAGATAGAAAAATACAGACAAAGGAATAAAAAATACAGACTAACGAACTAACTGCAGTGTGATGGAAACTGAATCGTCAGGATGTCTCCTGGGAAATGACTCTTTCATAACTGAGCAGATGTGGGTACAAGGCACCTATACTAGTTTGTTAGGGCTGCCAATGTTATAACAAGGTACTGCAGACTGGTAGCTTAAACAACAATCTTAGTTTCATACACTTCTGGAAGCTGGAAGTCCAAGACCAAGGTATCAGCAGGATTGATTTCTTCTGAGGTCTCTCTTTGGCTTGTAGATGTTGTCTCCCTATGTCTTCAAATGATCTTCTCTTTGTTCCTGTTTACATCCAAATCTCTTTGAATGAGGACACTATCATATTAGATTAAGACCCACCCTAAATGTTCTCATATAACTTTAACTACACCTTTAAATGTCCTGTCTTCTAATGCAGCCACGTTCTGAGGTACTAATGTAAGTTTAGGCTTCAACATATAATTTTGAGGAGCACAGCTGTCCAAACAATGAGGCCATGACATTGCCGTTTTTCAGATTTGTTTAATTGCATTATGGCTATATGATGGTTGTGGGAAAGTAATTTTACATGAGGGGAAATATCATGCAAAAAATATAAAGAGAGATGTAGGAAATTAAGTTTTGATAAGAAAAAAGTTCAATTTGGTACAAATCTTTCATGGAGGTGACCAAAGGAAAATACTTTAGAGAAGATATACTCAGGCAAGAACATGATTACTTAAGAGTTTTGGACTTTATTATGTATATTAAGGAGAATTACTTAAGGTTTATGAACAAGAAGCTGCTATAATTAGAAGGGTGCTTTGGGTCTATTAATCTGTCAGTAACATGCAGTTTGTGATCAAGCGCTAACACATAAATCTCATTAGAGTAGACTTTGTTCATTTTGGAAACACATCTATGTGCACCGGAGGTCTGGTGAATTCTTGTCTTGCTCTGGAATGAAGGGGACTTTTGTCACAATTTAGTGTTTTTGTATTGACACTGTGAAGGGCATCTTTGTATTTCTCCCACAGATTATCCTTGTTTCTCCTGTCACAAATTGAAATAGGATTCTTGCTGATTATGGTTGATGTCTTGGAATTTTGTAATGTTCTTCCTGGCAGCAGAAATAAGCTGAGAAGTACATAAATACAACAAAGGACAGACAATTAGATACAAATAGTTACTGCTTATTCTATAATTTGTTATGACTGCATAAATACACATAGTACATACATATCTGAACCCAAAGCTGATCTCTAGTTATTTTTGCAAATGCAAAAAACACAACATGCTCATTTTTAAAACCAGAATTGCTAATACGATTAGAGGTTGGTACTCACTATTATAACATGCATGAACAAAAAACCCAAAGTTCAACTTTCTCTGCCCCAGGCTTATTTAATATTATGTTTATTATGTGTATTCAACTTACTAATTAGTTAACAATTAGTCAACATCTAATGTAGAGTTTAAGATTTATAATGTTCTCTCATGACACATTTACCTTTTCATATTCTGTTGATAAACATCTCTCTCTCTCTTTTTCTCTCATTGTCTTTATACTTTGCAGACATGATCCATCTTCAAATACCTGAATCCTCCCCAATTGGCACAGCCATTGGAAGTGTGAAAGCCACGGATGCCGACACTGGAAAAAATGCCGAAGTCGAGTACCGAATTATTGATGGTGATGGGACTGACATGTTTGACATCATAACTGAGAAAGACACACAGGAAGGCATCATCACTGTGAAAAAGGTGCACAGCATCAGTATAAACAATCGTCCAACTGTTAGACAGCAGAGATTTCAGTGTGTACTTTCCATTCTTACATTATCCACTGTCCTGTTCAGATGTAATTTATGTCGTGTGTAGTCTGAGAAACATAAAGCCTAAGATCTTGGACCTTTTTACCAATGTTTTGGTGATTGAAGCTTGAAACCTGGGATGTACAGGATAGGGCAAAACTAGGTTGTTCATATGGAAAATAATACAATAGTTAGCAAATGACAACAGAAGAATAAACTCTGCATTTTATGTACTCAGAACTGTAAATTTACTTTTGCCTCATCTTTCATGTGAGATTATACTTCTGAGCCACGTTAATAAAAGCCTTCCATAATAAAATTGTTTTCTTAAAGAAAACAGTTAATAGCTAATAATGGCAATCTGTCATCACAGTTGGAGGCACAGAAAGTAGCATACCATCTACCCAGATGTATGAAGTAGTAATTAGGGTTGCTAATAAAAAGAGGCAGCATGGATTAGAGGATAATTTAGTTGTTCACGTTTTCCCTTCTGCTACATAAATTAAGCTTTTCTGCTAACATCTGCTTATTGATATAGTTTAAAGGTAACTAAAATTTTTATTATAGACTCAGCATCATCATTATAAAAAAATAAGGCTCTGTAATATTTAAGTCCTCATGAAATATCCTGAGCACTCCCTATGCATAAAGTAACCACTAAGCACTGGCTAATCCATCCTGAGATTCCATTGCACAGCCCAAGGTCAGAATCGGTTTTAAATGGACAGTGACCAGTGAAGGGGAAAACAGCTTTTTTGTTCATCTTCATAATCAGAAATAATAGTCAGACAAGTTGAATCTCATATAACAGGTGAAAGTTTAATTGATACAGTACCAGGAATCCATTAAATTGAATGGAGATAGCACAACATAAATTTAAAAAGGTAAGTGAATTTTTTCTTAGAAAAATTAGCAGTGGCCAACACACAGGGTCCATCGACACATTCTTTTGTAATGAGTCACCACCTTAGGTTCTAATCCTGTCTAATTTTCCAAGACTTAAAATCTCACTTTCCTGTGTTCTGATACCAGATATTGAATATAATAAAAAGATAAAATTGATTCCTACTGACATGTAAATGTTATTTTTATTACTTTTCTTTCTTTATTTATTGTTATAGGACAGCTTAGAACTCAATGGGGCTTTAAAAATGTACTATAACTTGGAAGGAACATATAATCCAATTGCTCTCCCTTGAATTTCATGTTTTATTATAATTATTTTTTTTTAATACAGCCACTTGACTATGAGAGCCGAAGACTTTACACTCTGAAGGTTGAAGCAGAAAATACCCATGTGGATCCACGTTTTTACTACCTAGGACCCTTCAAAGATACAACAATTGTGAAAATCTCTATAGAAGATGTGGATGAACCTCCCGTTTTTAGCAGGTCCTCCTATCTGTTTGAGGTGCATGAAGATATTGAAGTGGGTACAATTATTGGAACTGTAATGGCAAGGGACCCAGATTCTACTTCTAGCCCCATTAGGTAATTATGCCTATATTTAAGATGAAAAGAAAAACAATTGAAGTAAATGTAGATGTCATGAAATTCCACTGAAATATTTAATGCACTGAAAGATAAGAGGGTCTTTCAATAAGTTGTGCATAAATCTCTCTCTATTGGAGGGCTGGGTGTCATGAGCGTATGTTCGTGTCATAGTCTTTTCTATAAGTCAGTCAGGCAACTGCTTGGCTGGTTTACCACTTGTACAGATATTTTAAGAGTGTCTCCTCCCCAAACGTAACTGCTCTGACTACGTTGGCAGATGTATCTCCTTGCCAGATGTGTTTACTCTGACTTAGGTAACTTTCCTCTTGAACCACGGTGTCATGGCTGACTGACAGGCATTTTTGTTGATATACGTGACTCTACTTGGTTTTATATACCATATTTTGCCATGTATAATGTGCACCCACATTCGTGGCCCAAACTTTCAGGGAAAATTTTTCATTTTAATATTTCAATTTATTTTCATTTATTTATATTCAGATACCTGTTTTCTTGTATTATAAAGGAATTTTAGAATTTATTTTTGAACATATTATGGTGAAGAAATTTTATGTAATAAATAATTACAAAACACAAGAAAATACAAGGTATTTCAGGTACTACCTATGTATAATATGTACCTTTATTTTTCCCTCAAAAATTTGGGCACAAAAGTGCACATTATACACAACAAAATACAGTACATTGTGCTATCTTGATAGGACCAATGTCATTTAAATGGTCTTGCTCTCCTCAAAAGACACACACATTTTGTAGTTTGCTTCAGTTCTAATCATTCACTTAAGCCTGAAATGTGTCCTGAATCATGTGCCTGTCTCTTTAAGGTATTTGTTTCTGATTCCTGGTACAAAGGACACCATTTTACTATTTCATCTGTACATTTAAAATGTAACTAAATTACTTTATTTGTGCTTTCAGATTCTTGAATAATATATAAGGTTGATATGAGTATTAACAATTGAAATATAATCATAATGTTTCAGGGCAGTTACATTATGGCATTAGAAACTCCCCCATTAATACCGTCATCAAAGAAGTGTTTTCTGTTGTTGTTTCGGTTTTATCAAAATATATTAGAACATTCCAGAAAGATAAGATGGTAAATGGCACCTTGAAAACATATGAGATATGATAAACACACACAGAAAGACTCAAAGTTTTCACTTACTTGTACATTTTAAAGAAATACAGATACCTGTATATAATACTCAGCATCAACAGGACTGCTCACTTCAAACTGTCTGTCTCTTATGTATTTTCAATTTCATTTGCTTTCTTAATCTCAGCAGACTGATTTTGCTTGCCCCTTGTTCCGTGTGGACCAGTCAAGTTGGAGTTCAAGTGGTTAGGCAATTTCCGAACTGCCCTCTAATTTTACCTGCCGTGTGACTCTAGCTAGACTTAAACATTCTGTAGGTTCTGTAATATCTTCAGTCAAGACATAATTTTTATATGCATGTGTATACATACATTACACACTAAAATCCCTATTTGATTTATATAATTTTATCTAAATATTGTCTTCTGTTCACATATGGCATCACAGATTACACATTGGCAGAAGAAATGCGTACCTGGTAATCACATAGAGCTCTAGTCTGCCAGCATCACTTTTCTATAAATGCCTCTTCTCCAATCCATTTATCTGCATTGAAATTGCTGCATTCTTTGGATTTTTTTCCCCTTTGCGGCTTTTAAGTAACTAATATACACATTTGATTTACTCCATTAAGTACTTAGCCATCATTTTCCAGGCATATCTCAAAACGGACTTTAACAGGCTGTGATTTTAAAAAGACCTTTTTAAAAAATGAAGTAATATTTTTTAAACATTTATTTTAAATCTAACAGCATTGTTAGCTAGCAACATGAAGATATTTCTCCACACAATGGCATACCTGTCCATCCTCTTGTAAACTGATGATGACTTTGTCAAAATGTAGCTGTGGATTTTTTAAAGTATATTTTATTGATTATGCTATTACAGTTCCCCCCCTACTCCCTCCTCTAACCCACATCCCCCAACCCTCCAACATTCTCTGCTCTTAGTTCATGTCTACAGGTTGTACATATAAGTTCTTCGAATTCTCTATTTCTTATACCATTTTTTAACTCTCCTCATTGTTTTATGCCTACCAATTATGCTTCTTATCCCTGTACCTTTTCCCCTTTATTCCTTCCCTCTTCCTCCCCACTGAAAACCCTCCACAGTGAAATGACAACAAACTCACAACTGTCAACAAATGAACCTAAAAAAAAAAGAAAAGTAATGAAAACAAAAACTAAACCTCACAACTGTCAACAAATGAACCTAAAAAAAAAGAAAAGTAATGAAAACAAAAACTAAACAAACATCTAGAACAGGAATAGAATCACAGAAATGGCTTTGGATTTTTGAAACAAAAATATAATATTTAGCTCTGGCCAGTGTACCTTACTTGGTTGGAACATTGTCCCGTAAACCAAAAGGTCACTGGTTCAGTTTGGTTGGGGCACATGGCTGGGTTGTGGGTTTGGTCCCATTCGTGGCGCACATGAGAGGCAACTAATCAATGTTTCTTTCTCACATTGATGTCTCGCTCCCTCTCTCTCTCCTTCTTTTCCTGTCTCTCTAAAATCTATAAGCATGCCCTTGGGTGAGGAATGAATATATATAAAATATTAATTAGGGTGGAAATCAAAGGACCAGCAGAAAATAATCCATTTATATACACCATATGCAATAAAATGAATAACTTCACTGATTATTAATGACAGTGTCTATACCGTGAAGGTTGATGTATAATTGTATTTATGCTACGGTGATTTAGAAAATGCAATAAACATTTCATAATGTTACTCTTGATAGACCATGGAATTTAAAAAATGTTTTTAAGCAAATAAAGTATCTTTTTAATGAAATGTAATCATAGAATGATAGTACTGGCATGCTTTAAACTGTCATATACTGTAAATCTGTAAATCTTGATGCAGTAATCAAAGAGATATACTTAAAATGTGTTTTGGAAATGATTTTGTAAAGGAAGATGAACATTAACCCACAATTTGCTAATAGGTATTTTAAAAATAGAACTTATCAAGAATGAACAAAAACCAGAGTCTTTGTATCTTCAAGATAATTTCACATAATCCTCTCAATTTTGTCATTATTCCTTTAAAGTAAACTATAAGAAATAATTAGTCCAAACATGCATAAATTGACTTGGCAAGTATAGTGATGTATTATATTGATTTATATATTGAAACTTCATGTCATATTTCTGTAGAAATAAGGAAGCCTATCATTTGCCAAAATGCCAAATAATTCAGTCATTTCTCTTTCATTTAACAAATATTTGTGTATTACCACATCAGATATTAGAATGCTTCTCAAGGAGTTCTCAGTCTTTTAGGGAGATGACTCAGTATGAGAAATAATATCCATTGAGTGCCTGTTAGACTCCACATAAGATGCTTACAGTTTCCATGTTTCATTTCATGTAAGAGATGTGAAATGAAATGAATTCCCATTGCAGTGTGGTAAATGACAGGGGTGAATGGTAAAAGGTCCTTTATGATAGAAGAGGCAAATAAATTATACTTCAGGTAATTATGGAACACTCTAAGGAGGAACTAAAATTTATGTTGAGTATTTCAGAAGTAAAAGCATTTTGTTAATTTGATATTGAAGTTGTGGATTATTCCAAATGTAGAGGTACAATGTTTTGCTTCATTTCTGAATGGTAAGATGTATAGTTTCAATACAAAACTTATTTCATATTATGTGAATAGAAAGAACTAGAATTATTAAGAAGATTTATGAGTTACTGATATATTCTATTTAGAACTGATTTAAATAAACTTCTATTGATTTCTGTAAATATACAGTTTAGGAACACAACAGGAGATTTTTATGGCACCTTTTCAATTATTTTGTATTACTCATGAAACCCAAGTTAAAAATAATATTTAATATACATTTTCTTAAAATAAATGATAGCTGTGGCTTAGGGAAAGACATACTATAATTCAGTATTACTCCTGGTCTAGTCAATTTTGTTTCATTTTGTTTTCTTTGTTTTTTAATATTGAAAATTAAATATAACTTGAGAATTATGCTTGCTACCTCAAGAACTATGAAATATTTGTAATCCACTATGTTTGTGAAATGGCAGCATCCGATGATGGGTATAGCTATTCAGCCTTGGCTGACAACACAAATAATAGCATTTATCCGAAGTACATCAACCTAGTTGATAAACCTGGTGTTTAGCTCTAGAATGATATCTGACACAATGCCTTTAATCAATTTGCAGAATATGTTTTTTAATACATACTAGGACTTTACTTGATACAAATGTATAAAAACTTCTATCCCAAGCTTTTCTATTTTTAAAATGTCTCTGGTTAAAATGTGTACATTTTACAGTAACACATTCAGTAAGTGACACATTCAGTAGGAAACGGAAGCTATATAGATCTCATACCATGAAGCTGGCAAATACCATCATGAATTGCTGACCTTCTACTCCAAGGAAACTAATGTTGTCTATGATTTTCTGACTAAGAAAAAGCATTTGCGTCTGGGAATGATCTGTTGCATTAGATCTTATAGTTCCTTAAGAGAATTTTCAGTTACTAGGTGGTCAGTTGATAATGTAACCACTTGTAATACCAACTGTTTTGCTGAGAAAGTACTTCAAAATCAGTTGAATATGGAAATAGATAATGATTATAACAAAATTTAGAAGACTAGAATTTGAGTGCAGGACAAAGTGCCACCTCAAGCCTTGGGAAGAACTGCGTGTGTGTGTGTGTGTGTGTGTGATAAATTGATAATACTGTCTGCATTCTAGATCACTGCTGTATACATTCCTGAAATTATCATATATTCATGGACTTGTATATTTGCATTTTATGATTTTTATCATACACACCATCAGTAACACTGCCATGCACTTTTCTTGGTTCTCTCTGTTCAGGTTTTCCTTGGATCGCCATACCGACCTTGACAGGATCTTTAATATACATTCTGGAAATGGATCCCTGTACATATCGAAGCCACTTGACCGTGAACTCTCTCAGTGGCACAATCTGACTGTCATAGCTGCTGAAATCAGTAAGATGAATTTTATGTGTATAATGTTTAACATATATTTTCATTTTTATTTTATATTAAACCAATTTCTTTTTATTGCACACATGATTTATATTTTAATCTGAGTTTTAAAAAAGCTTTTCAATACCTAAATTTTTCTTTTCTTCTTTTTTTTTTTTTAAGATTTTATTTAGTTTATCTTTAGAGGGGAAGGGAAGGAGAGAGGGAGAGAAATGTGGTTGCCTCTCGTGCATCCCCTGCTGGGAACTGGCCTGCCACCCAGGCATGTGCCCTGACTGGGAACTGACCGCGATCCTTTGGTTCGCAGGCCCACGTTCAATCCTCTGAGCTACACCAGCCAGGGCTCAATACCTAAATTTTTCAATAGTTTTTGTATACACTGAGTGATATCTGTAGGTCTATATAAATCTACATTTTATATCAACTAATTAAAATCTATAATTGGGAACTGAAGATAGGCTCCATTAAGAAAATAATATGTATTAGATTTGTTTCTTGGACACTAAGAATTAGAATCTGTGCTGGATGTTGGGTGTATATTATATAATTTTAACAACAAGCATGCAGGTAGACACCATTACTTCCATTCACAAATAAGGAAACCACAGTAACTGGAATGATTGTAGTGAACACTCTGTGCCCGGTATTAGACTAAGAATTTAAATTTAATTTTCTCTTAGTAATATTTTTATTGACCTTATTGGGAAGGAAATAAGGTCCCAAGGGTTTTAGTAGCTCACCCAAAATCACAATGCCAAAAATAGTGAAACGGGGATTTGAAACTAGTCATTTTGTTTCCAGATCAAATACTTAATTCTGTACCTAATTTATAGAATTTCATCCAACTAATAATGGGCAAAACCAAGATTCAAAACCATATCTGTCTCTAACAGAAAAAAGTTCTTCCCTGTACACAGGACTGGCTACTTATTTGGGGAGCCCAATATAAATGGAAAGTATCAGGCTTTGTATTAAAAATGATTAAGAAATTTAACATATGATAGCAGAGCAATGAAACGGTAGTATGAGGCCCTGTACAATTAATTGTGCATCAGTGCTGCCCACATATGCAAACCTGTTCATGGTTTCTGATGCCTGTACTATGATGGACATGAAGTAGAGCAACTCTTTGACTTCTTTCAAAAACACATTAATTAGGAACTGAACCATTATGAAAAGCTAAGCCTATAGATTACCAGATCTGAATACTAAGCTGAATCCACAAATGTTTATCAAGGTCAAGGTATCTGAAGCATCCATTCCAGGATTTAGAAGGCTACCAAAAGTCTCGGAAGTATGGAACTAGGCTAAATAGACCACCAACAATAAATTCAAAGCTTCAGGATAAAGTAAAAGATCCAGCTTCTTCATTTGATCTGGCTTAGAAACATGGATGAAAGTGATAGTCCAAATGATCCAGTGTTTCCATAGTGAGATATAAATGGGCATGCCTTTTAAAACGAACAGAAGATTTTTGGAGTTTTTTATTTTGAAGAAAACTTTTACTTCTATACCCACATCCACAGCTCCATGGGTAGAAGAAGTGCCTGTCAGGATCCAACCTGGTCATTCGAGAACCACGCTTGCAGTTTGTGCTCTCTGTTGATTCAAGATCCTTACTCCAGCCAGTGAGCTAGAAATCACATTTTCCATTTCAGATACTTTGAGAAATTTAACTTCTAAAGCTAGTTGAAGTAATTACGGTTCTGTAAAAAGGGAAGCCAATTATGTTCTTCTTTTTAAAAACTAAACCGATTTCTTGCCCTTAAGTGAATCAGTCTATGGAGCACCGCTGGGAATGTCTGCCCATCAAACCACAGCCGCTGGGCCCGCTATGCTGCACCCGGTGTTCAGGGGAATGAGGGAAAGAGGGGAACAGCACACAGGAAATCGTGTTCACTAGATTTTAAACACTGCGTTGGTGGTAAGCGTGTCTACACCAAGCCCTAAGTAGGGCAGATTGACAACGTGTTTCCAGGCCCTGCCTCTAACAGTTTAATTCTACATTCCACCGCAGTATGTCACAGCATGTGGCAAGTACTACTGCACTAATTATTTAGTGCAGTGTGCCCTGAATAACTACTCCTAAAAAAAGCATTTTAAATGCTGTGTGAAGAATAAAAACAAATCTAACCTTAAGGTCACAGTCAGGGATTGTTGGACACATCATTGTGGAGACCCACGAGTTCCTCCCCCACAGCTGAGAACTTAATGATAATCACTGCAGTACATTCTGAGGGCAGCTGAGCAAAGTTTATGCTTGAAGACTGATTCCGTATCTATACCTAGTTCCTTATTAGTGGAAATTCGTGACCTAAGCAAGTAGAAAAGGTAGCATCTTTCTGAAGCCTGAGATTCCTAGATAATTGTTTAAAGTCCTCTTCTGGGGGGTATGGAAAAGCCTGTGGAGTCACAGGCACAAATTCACCTTTGGACATAATTTTAAGATTCTTTACTGCTGATACTTTCTTGCTACAACAGACTTTGCCTTGATGACTCTGAGAGAGACTCGGGTAGGTGGTAAATGCATGCCAGCTACTATTCAGTGTGATGCTTTCTTGAAATGCTTTATAGTTTTATTTATACATTGGCTGCAGCGTCTGCTAGGAAAAAGATCAGAGCAGACACTAGTTTTTGAATAGGTGACTCCAGGGTTGATGACTTACAAAAGTACATTGATCCCCGTGGGCTTAGCTTTCTCATTTGAAGAGCCTTGGGTTATTTGTAAGGAGGCTGGAGAATCTCTATATACTATTGTTAGAGGAGGGACTGACGCAGATTTTTAGGTATGAGACTTTTCTCTCTTTCTTGATTCTGTGACATGGAATGTGAATTGCTACCCACAAAAGAGTTATTTTATGTCAAGAATTCATTGAAAGAAAACATGTTGCTTAAATGTAAGTACATGAAAGAGCCCATTCTAAAAAATATGGAAGAAGCATACCTCCTTGCTCTTCTCCAAGTAACTTCAGATAGTTGAGTGTCCGGGTGCATCTGAACACTGTGTCTCTGAGTGTGAACAATTGCTCCAGAAGTAGGAGAGGTCAGAGAACCGTGAAGAGCATTTTCTCCTCTCTCCCTCCGCTTTTCCCCGTATCTGCCCCTCTTCACGCCCACAGGAATAGTAGGAAAGCCAGTGAACAGGTTTTTATTGTGCGGATGCTTTGTGTGAGGAAAGAACGTATAAGCTCTTAAGTAATGTAAATAAAGTGAAGAGGATATGAGCATGATAATAAAGATAACCTTAATGAGAAAAGTCAGCACATATTGATAACTGATACTTCGATCAGAGGTTTTCATCTATTAACTCATCCAGTCTTTCACATAACTCTGTGAGAATTTTTTTTTTTTATTTCTGTTGCATAAATGAAAGCATTAGGGAGGTAGAGTAAACTGAGCAAAGCCATACGGTGAATGAGTGGTGCACCCGGATGTAAAAGTAGCTCTCCGTTTGACTCCAGGGTCTGAGCTCTTTAATCACCTGACACATTAAGAAGTGAACAATATGCAGCCATAGATTAGCAAGTAGGAAATCAGAACCTGAGAACCGAATACATGTGGGTTAAGAAGACTGAGGAATGACGAAAGAGGACAGGTATTTGAAAGTTTCTCTTGAAAACAGGAAGGAAAAGTAAATAGATTTCCAGATGGGTTTAGAATTCTGCCTGCTTGCCTTCGTGCTTCTTCAGCCTTATACATTTCCCTGCTGAGTAATTGGTTCTTACACAATATTATTAAAAAATCCTGATTTCTTTATTTTAGTAACATAGTTACGTGGAGAGAAAGAATAAGCAATTTTTTTTTTTGCATTGTGTTACACTCCCTATTTGCACATGATGAGGTTTTTACCCTGGTATCTAAATATTATTTGAATAAAATTAAATAATTTTTTAAAGATTGTATTTATTTATTTTCTAGGGAGGTGGGGAGAGAGGGAGAAAGACAGGGAGAGAAACATCAGTGTGTTGTTGCCTCTCGTGCACCCCCAACTGGGGACCTGGCCCACAATCCAGAAATGTGCCTTGACTGGGAATGGAACCTGTGGTCCTTTGGTTCTCAGGCTGGCACTCAATCAGCTGACCCACACCAGCCAGGGCAGGAAGTTAGATAACTTTAACAAAGGTAAATGCTGTTACTCCTAACTTGTGTTCATGGAGAACGTTAAATAAGATTGCTTCTGTCCCTCTGGTCACGTGCTCTTTGCATTTTGTTTTGCTTTAGCTAATCATCCCCTTTCTCCTTTGATATTGATCTTCAGCCTGAGTTCACCAAAGTTCACACAGAAGTTGAATTCTATCCAAAGACTGAGATTTTGATATCATGAAAGATGATGAATATAACCTGAATTTAAAATGTCGAAATATTCTCAGCTATCTGTTCAAGTGCCTAAAACAATCCATAGTGGAGATAATATAATTATGATTGTACTAGGCTATTACCTAATGCTAGGCTACATAGATATTTTTATTTTAAAATTGCATTTTCCAATAGAAATAATTTTCAAATGGACTTTTTTTATGTGAAAAGTTTGATGCTCTTGTTTTTAGCATCTGTAGCAAAATATTGTAGTTGTTATATTATAACAACTACAATATTTATAGGAGAGCTAATTTTGTTACACAGAATTTTTCCTGGATTGTTGAAATAGTACTAGCAACAATTATATTAATAAAATATATTTCATTGTAAGTTGCTAACCAATTTGTAAAATTAGTAGCTATAAAAATTTCCAAAAGGGGAGTTGAGAGTAGCCGTTGGAATGCATTTCAGTGATAAAAGTAGTCAGGGAGTAGGTTGTAATGGAAGAACTGCTACTTAGGAGCTAATGACCTTGGGCAAGTTACTGATTTATTAAAAACTGCTTCTTCATCCCATAAAATCAGGAAAGATTAAGTAATGTAATGATGTATAACAAAGCTTTATTAAATATTTGTTTTTTGTCATATATATGTATATACGTATATATTTGAACAGTAAGGACACAGATATAATATGAACTCAATTACCCTGGATGGTGCTTTTAAAAATATTTTCCAAAATAATAATAGTACTCTTGAGCCCAATGACTGAATTCGTGACTATTTAATTAGGCTCTTAGTAATTGTCTTTATTGCGTTTGCTCATTATGTGAGTGGAATTGCCATGCTGCTTATTTGAGTGTGAGCACTTAATACCCGCAGATGCTTACATAAAGTAAATCTGCTGCAAACTGTGTCTCCCTAAATTTTTCCTTTCCCTTTTTTAGACAATCCTAAAGAGATGACTCGTGTGGCTGTTTTTGTGAGAATTTTGGATGTTAATGACAATGCCCCACAATTTGCTGTGTTCTATGACACTTTTGTATGTGAAAATGCCAGGCCAGGACAGGTGAGTACTCATAAGATTTAAAAGCATAGGGAGATTTTGACAGCATGGTAAACTATTTTCTTTTCCTAATCTTGAGAGGAATGAGAAAATAAAGATAACGATGCTAATATAAAGTCCCAGTAATATAATTAAAAGCAAACATGCCCATGCTCATGTTTTTAAGGTTGAAGATGTTATACATAATGGCATAACAAATTTCATATGTTTTGTAAATTTCTAACATATATAAGATTTTATGTTGCCACAAAAAATAAAGTGTAAGAATAACTGTAATTTTTAAATTTCAAAAAGAAAAACAAACAAACAGACAACAAAAAAAGGAAAACCATCAACTGTGCCATTAGATAGAGATTGATAACTGATAGATGGCAAATAAAAGTTAGGAAAAACACAGACAAATATGTGGGATCGACAAAGCAATCCGTCAATATCTCACTGTGTGCGAACACGGCTCGGAAGTGGGGCTGCGGAGTTTGCTCCTCACGTCTCTACTTGCATTTTATCATTATAGCAACACATAAAATGCATAATGACTTAGTTTCCATCCTTTAAAACATTCTTCCTCTATCAGCTTTGTTATAACTCTTTAAGTCTTTTTCTCAGTGGACTCATTTTGTTGTTTGAAAAGCTCCAGCATATATAAGAAATGCTCTTAATTAGTTTGAGTGCTATCTTCACAGAAGGAAGCTGCATCTTATAAATAATAATTGGAAATCAAATTTGATTTACTAAAGAAAGAGAAGCCATCATAAAACTGTATGGTGTTTTGACATCATGTGATGCTCTTTATGCACATCAATGTCATTGTTATATTTTTATGTAAATTACATTGTGGAATAACTTCAGATTCTTCTGCTGATTGTAACAGGAATTCAATAGCCTGTCTATTGTTTGAAATGGTAAAATTGTTGCAGTAGGATTCTTTTTTATTTGAAAATATTACAGAAATGTTTAATTTGGAATATTTAAGTGACTTAGCTACTTACAAACTACTTTTTAATAAAACAGTGTGTGCACTGAAAATACCATTCCAAATAGTCCTCTGCTTGTCAGGCTCAGCATGATATAAGTTGTATCTTCTTCTAAAAAAAAAAAAAAAAAGCTAAAATACCCATTTGGCAACAGCCGCATACAATACTTCTTCTATAGTGATTTTATTTGATTGTCAAGAGGTATCTTTTTCAGAGCATTGGGGTCATTGTAAATACTGATTTCCAGCTGTGTTCAAAATGTACGGAATAAGGGATTGTGTTTATTTTTCCTTATGCTGTTATTTAACTTCCTCTTTAAACTTTACCTGGCTCAGTAAGTTTATATTTTTGGAATTTTAAACACAAGTTGGCATGTTGAAGGAAAATATCATCAAATAAAAGATGATTTAATTAAAAAAGGTAGTTAGCCTATTTTGACAAACATGGCAGGGAAAACATGATTAATAAATTTTGCCTAATTGGCTGCATATGCAATAGGACTAAAACAACTCTCATAGCAGTTGTTTTTAGTAAGAGCAGTTTGTTAAATGTTGTTTGGTCTCACAGGCTGATACGTGATTGTTTGACCAAACTCATATATACCTAGGGCTGGAATTCTAGGTTCTGACATCCTCCCAGGAAAACTCAAAGTGGTTATTGGGTAAAGTCCTTCTACCAGATCCTTTCTTGAAATTCACTTGTTAACTCTGTCTTTCCTCCTCCAAGGGAGTAAGAACTTTGTTAGGACTTCTGTGTGTGCTTTGGTTGTTTACAGAGTAGTCCAATCCACCCAGTGCTCCTCTGAATCAAGTGGTCTCTCAGAGTAGTATTTAGAGCAACAGCAGGGAGAATAATTCCATTCAGATGTTATGTGGACAAAATGAAAGGACAGAAGTGAAGCTAATTGCCACCCTCAACTCCTTTCTTGCCAAGGGTAGAAGATTCCCCCTTGGGAAAAGATACAGCTTCCAACTGATGTAGCATTAATCTTCCTTTCTGGTTTCTGAACTAGGGCACTTGACTCTCCATTTTTACCTTCTCAGAGAGAAGGTAGGGGAGCTTGGGAAAGGGGAGAAGGGAGGACCTGAGCTTTTTCTATTCTTTTTTTTTTTGCATTTTCCCTCACTTATACCCCACTCTTTCAATCAATAAAATATATTTCAACAATATTTAATATCTGTGGGGAGGAAATAGCATTTCCTTCTCACAGATTTCCCTGGGTCTCAGCCAGGAGAGAGTGCTGCTTCCGCGCACTTACACGGTGCCATCCACAGTATCCACACCCCAGGCCCTCTTCAAACGCAGCACATCCTGCACATGTTTTCTTTAAAACAGTGTTTAATGTCTTCCCTAACAACTGAAAAGTGTCTCTTTACCAGGACAAAGGGAATGTTTTCATCAATCGAAACTATTAGCCTTCTTGTATTAAAATGTAATGACCAATTTTCTAACTTTAAGCATCTTAAAATGCATTCATCACCCTACATGCCATTATACAGTAGCAGGATCACTAAAACACCCTTCAAGTTGATTGAAGGTTATTCTTGAACAGCCCAGCAAAAATATAAATAAATAACTGCTAGGGAGATAAAATCTAAGTGACTTCTCTGTGTCTGTTACCTATATGCCTAAAATGGATCCTGGACATTACTAGTTATATTTTTCTCTAATTGCGATAACCTCTTTCTTTTTTTTTTCTTTTTATTTTTGAAGTGGATCAAAATGAATTTGTCTCCAGTGGAAATAAAGTTAGTGAGTGCTTTTATAGAGAAACAGAGGAAATAGTATCATCTCCCTCTTGTTAACTTCTGATTTCTATCGCAATGCTCTATGGTGGTTACCAAAACAAAGTATTGTGACTTTTCGATGCATGACTGAAAATGAAAAAGAAACACTAGGTTGAAAAGTAAATGCTGGATGTGGAGAAGTTGGACACCAGAAGCCGAGTTGTGTCTCAAAGGAAAAAAAATTATGAAAAGGAAGTAAATGCTTCCATCTGCAGTAGAGAAGTCTTGGGGTCATAAATATGTGCTGTAATCTGATAAAGATTTCTGACATGTGATTCTACTGTATTTGTATTAATATGAGCTTCACTTATTTCCTTCATAACATTTAATGAAAGTGTAGGAGTGAATCACTGATTTTGAAATCTACAATGCTACCATCTTTTATTAAAATAATATACTTTAATATAGAATTTTTATGTAAATCTTTATAATTTCTTATAGATATATGTAAATATGTGGCCATTTTTTCTCTTAAATATGTATTTTGGTTGATAAAAATGAACTGCAATTGTAATTTGTAATCACAGTTGCAAGTGTATATTTATTATGAGACATAATTTTTATTCTAAAAGATCATTTGCTTTACTGTCACATTTTTATTATTTATGTGTCTATATGTGAGTGTTAATATGTTAATCTTAATGAATTGTCATTAGACTACTATTTCTTGATATGTTATTTCATTTATCCAATTTTTATCTTTTATTTATTCTTATAAGTCATTATTTAAAAAATAAATTGTTTAGACTGCTCAACAAACGGTTCAGTCAAGAAACATTTTCTTTTTAATTTTAATCTATATCTTTGAAGATATATGTTCACATTATTTTAACATTTTTCTCTTTAATTCCTTCATATATGTACCATCTTTCAGTTTTTTATTGAATAAATAAGCCATTAGCCATAAATTCTTTTCTCTATTTAAATTTAAATTACCACTAATATTTCACAAAGAAGTTACATTTTAGATTATATTTTTAAATTATTCAGAATTTACAATTTTGGTTGCTTGTTTCTAGACAATAAACATTTATCTTTGGTACAATTATATCTCTTGTATCACTTTGAAATAAATGGTTAGGTTTGTAATTAAATAAGGAGTGCCTCAAATTTACCACATTTTTATTTTTTTAAAGAGCTTTAAAAGAAAAATAATACAGTACAGTTAAAATAATTTCTTAATTTTTCTAATTACTTTACATCCTCCTTTAAACTTGAAATCTCTCTTTCAATCAACAAAATCAGGAATAAATATTATTACTAAAGATCCATACTTTGCTTACTGTTTGAAGTTTTAAAACATTTTATTATACTTTTTTGCATTTTCTGGAATTTTTTTTTCTTTTTAAGTTTAAAATACTTTTTTATTGTTGTTCAACTACATTTATCTCCATTTTCCCCCAGTACTCCTGCCCGCCCCTTCCCATCCCCACCTCCCACCCTGGATCTACCTCCCTTTGGCTTCGTCCACGTGTTCTTTGTACACGTTCCTTGGTGACCTGTCCCCTTTTTCCCTCATTATCCCTTCCCCACTCCCCTCTGGTTGCTGTTAGTTTGTTCTTTATTTCAATGTCTCTGGTTATGCTTCATTTACATGTTTGTTTTGTTGATTAGATTCCACTTATAGGTGAGATCATGTGGTAATTTTTTTTTCTCTGCCTGGCTTATTTCATTTCCATCCATGAATGAATGCAGTAGAAAGTATTTACTTTTTAGTTAAGCATAAATTTGACCATTTATGTAGGAATCAGTACATATATTTAGCCACTTTGGAAGCTCTTTTGCAAAATTAAAATATGCAAAAATGTATGCACAATGTTATGTTATAGATAAAGTGAATATGTATGCCAAAAATAGTCATGTTACATAGATGTGTATAATATTAATTAATCATATAATGTGTTCAAAGCAATTATCTGATTGTAGTATAAAGTGTAGTATAAGGTGTTAAATGTTTTACTTTGTTAGTTGGTAGCTTCTTATATTGTCTCTTACCTGAAATGAATCAAAGAGGTGACTCCGACAAAATAACCATTCTTTATAGTATGAATATGTTCAATTTAAAAATATATAATTTTATTGACAGTGTAAATGGAATGGAACTCTTTCTGTTAAAGTAGATAATAAAATGTTTGTCTTTCCTTCCGTTAAAAGTTATGTATAAATTTGTCTGTAGAATCTATACATTTTTTGAATTGTTTTTGCTTTACTTTTAATGAGATAAGCCATAATGAAAATAACTTCCTAAATTTTCGTGACAATAAACTTTCCCAGATCAATATTTAAATATATATGAAATAACCTACTCACTTTAAATCCTATATCTTAATGAATAACATTTTCAAGGACATATTACCATTTGACATTTTGAAGGAATGAATAATATTTAAGAAAAATTGAGAGAGAGAGAGAATAGAGACAGAGTAACACAGAGGGAGAGTGAGAAAGAAAAAGAGACTTCATTAAAATCAAAGTAACAATAACAAGGGTCGAATAATTCTAATAAAGATGAATGCATGAGGAAGGGAGTCAATTGCCTTTAAACATTTTTAGACAAAATTGGGTATCAAAATTACATATTATAAAGCAGATTATATCCATGGAAGTTTGAAAAATATTCATTTTTCTCTTTTCTGCAGCTAATACAGACTATAAGTGCAGTAGACAAAGATGACCCTTTAGGTGGACAGAAATTTTTCTTCAGTTTAGCTGCTGTCAATCCAAACTTCACAGTACAGGACAATGAAGGTAAATTGTAGAACATGTTCATTATGCTCTATGGAGATATACAAGACATTTCACCTGAAGTAACAATCGCCATATACACAATGTATTAATTTATTGATCTATATTACAAGATTTTGTTTTTATCAGACATTTAATGAGATATTATGGCAATTTCTTGATTTGATAGTGTTTACTTTCTTAAATTTTAAAATAATAAAATATGTGATGGAGTCTCTATGTGGGTCCTCGTTAAAAGATTGAATCTTGAAAACATTAGAAAGGCTGGAAATAATTCCCTCAGCAAAAAGCGCAGGACACAAGAAGAGGAGTGAGAAGAAGGAGAAGCCACATATTAGCTTGTGATGGGATTAAGCACTAAAGATTGCAGGGGGTGGGGTGCAGGTGGAAGAGGGCTTGAGGGGGAAATGGTAATGGAAAAATAAAATAAAAAATAAACCATTTTAAAGAAGATGTAGTTGCAAGGGCAAGACATGCTACTCCCCTGTATAATGCATGGATTTTATGTCTCTGTAATTAAAAATACCCAAATTATATATATTTTTGTATTTACAAAAAAAGTCAAAATATATTTTAGAAAAAAAGGATATGCTAACGGTTAGTATTTTAAAAAAGTTCAACAGCTCTTCCTTTGGAGAATATATGTGGTAATTAGTCTAGTCTAAAGAGAAGTATGTAATTAGCTTTTCTTTTCTTCATAAATTTATGTTACACTAATCAGATCAGCTAGTTTTTATGAAAAAGCATACCTGTTTTAGAGCGTCTGTAGATACAGTTATTCCTCAAATAAGCCTAACTACACTGGCACATTTACAAAACCGTCACAACAGTGCACTTACGCTGGCAGAGCTAGGTGGCAGCAGCATTCTGGATGTCTTTTCAGAGCATGAGAATCCGGTTGAAGGGCATGAGTAGTTTTCTGTTGAGCCGACTACTGTCTATGATACTCGCTGCAGGAGCAATGTTGCACACCTGTGTGCTCACTCTGACTTTTTTGCAATATCTAAGTGTTTGGTCTCTGGACACCTAGGATACCTGCGATTGGAAAAATTAACATACAATTGGCATTTAGAATACAAAAGACCCGATGACATCTGAATATCATAAAACACAACACCCATCATTTAAATTTGTTGACTATGGCAACATAAAGATAGAAATCAGACTGGACATATTATACCTTTTTCTAATTGAATTTTAACCTCTTTTTTTTTCCTGTAAACCTGAGCCCTGGGTTCCAACAAGCACTTGTCAGTTTTAGAAAGTAATAAAGACTTTAAATAGTATGATTTAAATACAGAGCATTTCACAGTTATCGGGAAACAACTCAAGGTTAATCTTAATTTTTGACAGGTAGTGCCATTTTCCTGTATTAAGAAGAGTTCATGACCCTCTGTTACTGAAATCAAGGGTTGAAGCCACATGAATATAAATCTGAACATGTCACTACATAGAATACCACTAAAGTCTGATGGAATATTTGACTTAATCCTGCATAAATTACTACTTTTCTGTTATTGGGTGGATTTACAGAAGAAATTCCAGTAACACGGAGACTACTTTAATGTTTCTCTTCTTGATAAAATATCCTAGTATTTATTTATAGGTTGATCTTAAAAATCTTTAATTCTTTGATATCATTCATTTAAAAAAACATAATTTCTTGCTTCTGTGATACCACATTTGGAGATTTTCATTATTATGATTCCCTTACTTTCCATGAACTTTATGTCAAAGGCATTATTATATGATGATTTTCTGAATATTTATGAAATGATTTAAATAGAAAGGTTAGTTGAGGGTAAAACTTTGTTTGGTTCTTCAATATATCAAACATTTTGTATGCAAAATTAAGACTTAGAAACTTTTATAAAGTTAAAGTATGAGGTAAGAAATTCTAACAATGCCTACAGGTATATAAATTTTATTTTAGTATAGGTTTGAGAATAGAGGAATTGGTATCCTATTACTTCTTCAAAGATAAGTTCAAATTGTAAAATTACTGGTATTTCACTTCATTTTAAAAACCTGCTTTTATACATCTATTTTGCTAATGTACTTGCCTAGCTTATTTAGCTAAATTCTACTACAGTAAATTTAGTAGAATTTAACTTCTCACTAGTAATTTAGAAAATGATTGTTTTAGGTTGAACCACTGTACCTGCCAAAAAAAAAAAAAATGTTTTTTTGTTCTGTCCTATTTGATTTAACTCTTGGCTAACCCACGCTCTTCCCTATATGGGCATTTTAAACAGCTCCATGAGACTGACAAAACTGGACTAAAAGCATTGGGCAAACCTAGTAGGAAATGATTATCCAAGTATATATTGATTTTATTTTTAATACACATTGTTATATAGGGCTAGAAGATATCTTTTGTATTAATCCCTTTCCCCCATTCATGGATACTCCATGAGGTATCAGAACTACCAGTTGCAGTATACTTGGCAGTGGGGTCCTGGACTTTATTAAATCCCTGCCTTTTCCTGCGTGTCTGTCAGATACTCCGCACCAGTTGTCATCTTTGACTTTTACCCATACTCGAAGTTATGCACTTTATTCAGTTTAATGGGGGGAAATCAAAGTTCAGAAATATTAAGTATCTCGTTCACTGCTGTCCATATATTGGAACTTATGAGGTTTTTCGATTACATTATTGATTCTAAAACTGCAGGTTTTCTGAAATCTTCCCCAATCATATCTTTCTGCATGAATACTGAATTAATGTGTTGTGTGTGGGTGGGTGTGTAGACACCCCCCCACCCACCCACCCACATTGGTAAATAAAGCCAGTCTACTGTAATTTTTTACTGGGTATGCATCATATTTGTTTCTGAAAACGATATACTATCATCTGTGTAGTCTTGAGAAATGATTCACATACAAAAATTTACCGTTTTGAAAACATCTGTGAATTAGTTGAAAATCTAATGTATAAGCAATTACAATTATAGTATTAGCTTCCTCAAGTTACCTAATTTGTCTTATCTACAATTTAACTGCATCGTGTGCATTTTGTACGAAAATCGATGTTAGTTTTATACTTTCCATAAGCATCACTTTACTTATGTCAAAACCATGGGGATCAGGATGAGACAAATGTGCTGATCTGAGTCATTCATCATATTTAAAAATTTGTTTTAGATAATACTGCCAGAATTTTAACCAGAAAAAATGGATTCAACAGACATGAAATAAGCAGCTACCTGCTGCCCGTGGTGATATCCGACAACGACTACCCGATCCAGAGCAGCACGGGCACGCTGACCATCCGCGTGTGCGCCTGCGACGGCGAGGGCAACATGCAGTCCTGCAGCGCCGAGGCCCTGCTGCTCCCCGCCGGCCTCAGCACCGGGGCCCTGGTCGCCATTCTTCTCTGCATCGTTATTCTGCTGGGTAAGGCACTTCAGAGAAAATATGCTTATTTCCTAGGTCGCTTACTTTAGTGTAAGTATAAATAAGAAATGTTGCTATTAAAATACTTTCCCCTAAACAAACTCCAACACTTAAGATAGACGTAAGTTAACAATGGAATGTTGTTCATATGAAAATATTTTATCTGATCAGACTTATTACCTTCCTTTTTAAGGTAATAAATGAAACTGAAAATAAAATATTGAAACTGTAATAATTTAGAGATATTCAAAACACATTTTCTAATGTTACATAGTTTCTGAAGACGCTGTATGTATAGATTTTTTTTTTCAGTAAATGAAAAGTTTATTTACACATTTTTTCATGGCTGAATGGAAGCCTCACTATCTTACCTCTTCACTGAAATAACGTTCCAATAGCCCTTTTCAGCTGGTACACTTGTCCCTAAAACAATGCTACTGGACTTTAGAATCTAGAGCAAATTGCTTTTTGACTGCCTTTGAATTAAGAGTCAGGATGAATTTTCTCTGTAGTTGCATTATCATAAAACTATGAGAGTAGTCCTGTGACCCTAATAAAAAAAAAAAAAAAAAAAAAAAAAAAAAAAAAAAAAAACAGCATCTGATGTTTTAAGAAGCAGTGAAATGAACTCAGATTTTGGAACCAAACCCCCCACGTGCAAATCTCGTCACATTGAGGATTTAGGCTCTAACCTAGGAATTTGAAAGGGACACATTCAGTTTATAACAATAATAAATCCCCTTTAGTCTTTAAATAGTCTTTAAATGTTTGTTCGAAGGAGGCTAAATAAAAGCACATTTTCTTCATGTATATATTTAGTAATTGAATTCACCTCTGTTTTTTCAAGTCAGCATTTTAAAACATCCCAACCAAAATGAGGATGGGAAACTAATGCAGCCAGATGGAATTTAATATTATTTTTCTAACATCTTTTATTCAATTACCATTATTATAACTAAAATTATTATTATTACTGATACCTGATTGTGGAATTGGGGAAATGGCTTGGATTGACATGCATTTCTACTTGTGGAGCTACAGTTAAGTGCATCTAGCCAAGGTTGATACATAGTTTCTGTATTAATTCAGTGTATTAATTGGAATTCTCGCTTTGCCATCATGTGATCCAACAATTAGTTTTTTATCTCATGCATGATATATATTTCCACGGAAAACCTCATGCATTTCTAAACCAATAGAGCCTATGTGATTGGCCTTTTCTTCCTAGTAATTAAGGCCTTCTTTAAACAATGTGAGAAAAAAATCCACGCAAACCCTTTAGTAAAGCTATTTAACAGAAACCAATACTCCATATCTTGTGAAGAATGCTCCTTTTTAAATCTTGTATTAAGGATGTAAAAAATGTGGACATATTTCTTCCTTCTTAACTGTTTTGTTTGAAGCAGAATTCAGTTTGTGTCATTTTTTATATGACATCTATGTCATTATTTAATGTAAAGTATAAATAATGTCTGTACAGTCAGAAACTATCTTTAAGCAGTTCTTAGAAAAATAGATGACATAAGCCACTGAATTGAGAAAAATCCCACATCGCTTTAAAAGCAGTTGAATACGCTGCGCTTAAACTCTCCCCATCCTTAGCTACCACGTTCAGTACCAGCCCCACGTCCCCCTCCAAACTGATCGAAGTCCAAAATTAATCTTAAATGCTAACCTGTCCTGGAAAACATGTCACTTAAACTCCTCTGCACAGGCTCCACTCGTTACTTATACCGTGCTGTAGAAGGATCTCTAATGTATCTTTCTCTTTTCAAGTTATAGTAGTACTGTTCGCAGCTCTGAAAAGACAGCGAAAAAAAGAGCCTCTGATCTTGTCTAAAGAAGACATCAGAGACAACATCGTGAGCTACAACGACGAGGGCGGCGGAGAGGAGGACACCCAGGCCTTTGATATCGGCACCCTGCGGAATCCCGCGGCGATCGAGGAAAAGAAGCTGCGGCGAGACATCATTCCAGAGACTTTATTTATACCCCGGAGGACTCCCACGGCGCCAGATAACACGGACGTCCGGGATTTCATTAACGAAAGGCTGAAGGAGCACGATCTCGACCCCACCGCCCCGCCCTACGACTCACTTGCAACCTACGCCTACGAAGGGAATGATTCCATCGCGGAATCGCTGAGCTCGCTAGAATCAGGCACCACTGACGGAGACCAAAACTATGATTACCTCCGGGAGTGGGGCCCTCGGTTCAATAAGCTGGCTGAAATGTATGGTGGCGGGGACAGTGACAAAGACTCTTAACCCACGATATCCGTTCCGTTTAAGTAAGAGGAAGTAACTTTTACCAACACCATCTCCACTTTACAATATTTGACATTCAGGAGAGTTTTCCAGCCACTCAGCACAATTTTTTCCCATTTACTTTTAAATTTGTTCATTAATGGCATTAATCCTTTCCTATAGGATGTCTCATGGGATATATACGACATTTTATTTAATCACTTCCAAGAGCCAAAGCTATGGAAATTCCGTGTTGTCCATTTTAGAAATAAAAGATAATTTCAGAAACATGCACAGGATAGTTCTCCCTTAAGCAACCTGACAAACAAGCCGCTTCTGTTAGATACACGCCCTGCCCTTGCAAATGAAGCTTTTAAAAAAGGTAAAGAAAAAATTTAAGGTATATCCTGTTCTGTACATTAAATTTAAAAAAATGTACATGTGGTGTTAGTCGGTGTGATATGCAACCTGGTATACAAAACATTCGTGCAATTTCATTTCATCAAATTCTATCTGCTAATGTTTTATATTTATATTTTTGTATTTATTTTTAAAAAATAAACCAGTTTTTACAACTATCTTGCCTCTAGCTTTTTCTTCTCCCTCAAAGGAAGAAAAGTTTCACCACAGATGACAGATCTTGGTACAGAATTACATGGAGTGCACAGAAGGACATGATGCCACTAAATGACTGTTGAGAACTCTAACCAAATTAATACGATTTAGGTAAAGATTATTTTTCCCTTTAGTTTTGCTGTGCTGTGATATGTGAACAGTTCATTACGGTAAAGTGATAGTCATAAACAGACCACTTAAAATATTTCCATTTAGGCAAATTGAGAACATAGCCATCCTTATTCCAAATATCCCAAAACACTAGCAATACAGTTACTTCATTTTGTCCATGGTTACTAAATTAATTTCTGAAAAAGTAAAACATGTACTTATTTTTTTATGACACTTTTGCTACTGAGGTTTATAGGCAATAGAGTTCGGACAGATCTCAGACTGAAATAATTCCTTAATGGAAAATATACTTGCCTCCCATGGTGATTGAAAATGCCTAGTAATAGTAATAATGCTGAATATTCCATTAGGATAGAGCATTGTAATCATCTTGTTTTCAAAAATGCATTATGTATTTATTTATTTTCGATAAAGTCTATTTTTTCTGTCAATGAATGATTCAGACAATAAAATCAAAAACAAAACAACAACAACAACAAAAAAACAAACTGGTATTTAATTATTCAGAGATCCTGAGGCCAGCAGCCACTCGATAATCCCTACTTTCACAAGCTCCAAACATGATTTATTTATAAATAGGCCATTTGTTGGGCCTACACTAAGGTTTGTGTTTCTTGCTGAATATATGATAAACAATGCCGAGGATTTATGTTCCCTCTAATTAGTGAGAATGCCATTGTTTTTGGAGTGAGTCCAAGAGCTATATTGACATATCTTTAATGCAGAATTAATTATTTCCATCTTCTTGAATGATTTTTCTTTCCCTCAACTTCCAGGCTGATAAGATAAACAGTCTTCTGACCACAGACACATGAGTTTGCATAGTAATCTAATTATGAATGAAAAACAAAATAAAACATGTGGTCTAGTTAAAATTACAGTCACATTATAAGTTAAAGTGACACATCAGACCATAGTGAAACCTAACGTGGTCTACTTTTATTCTAAGAATCCATTTATGTTCCCAGGATGCTGTCAAAATTTCAAAGTTTAAGGAAAAAGAAAGGTTTGATCATGTATACTGAACTGAAAGAAGAGAAAACCTTCAATATCATGGCAGGATTATTCATTCAAATAAAGGCAGCAAAAAATGAAAAAGATAAAAGAAAGTATACATTATAAACTTTTCATAGTAGTTATAATTCAAAATATAATATCCATTTGGTTGAAAGTTGGTTTTCCAAATTTCCATTATTAGCTATTTTATTAATATTAGATGTCAGTAATTAAAATTCTCATTTGAATATTTTCAATTATTGTCATAATTTCAAACTGACATTAATTTGCACTGTTATTTATTTTTTGTCATCCATTTTTATGAACATAGAGAATTTTAGTAGTTATCTTTAGTATCATCCAAACCATGTTTCCAAAGTTTCTCTTTAAGGAGATTAATTAGCAGGCTTACTTCATAGTGTAAAAACTATGTTCTATAGAAAACATTTTTCAGTATACTGAAACAGTCTTCAGTAATAGATACCTAATATTTTTAACAAAGATGTTATATGATTAATTTCTTGAAATAAAAAATATGCCTATAGTGACCTATTTAAACTTTCTTACAATCTTTCTTGCATGATACTCTCCCAAAGATATGCCCAATATACAGATTATTCTATGTCCATTTTTTTGATATAGGGAGTGGGGGAAATGTTTCTTAGTATCATGTTATTGATTTCATCAGACAACTATGAACTTGATATTTATCCATTTACTCCTTTTTGTCAGATATGGTAAGCATCTATCATTTAAGTCAAAGGGTGTTCTAGGCCCTAGAGATGTAATGATAAATCATATATAATTTTATACATGTGTGTAATTCTTCTATTAGTGAAAATGAAAAAGAAGCAACATCACTATCAAAACACAGAATTTATAACAAAGCATCTAACTTTTACTATTATTACTTTTTAAAAGATTTTATTTATTTACTTTTTAGAGAGAAAGGAACGGAAGGAAAAAGAGAGGAAAAGAAACATTGATGTGTGAGAGACACATCTACCCATTGCCTCTGGTACGCCCCTATCTGGGGACCTGGCCTGCAACCCAGACATGTGCTCTGACTGGGAATTGAACCAGTAACCTTTAAGTTTGTGGGATGATACCCAACCCACTGAGCCACACTGGTCAGGACTATTACTCCTTTTTTAAACAATAACAACAACAAAAAGCTATCCTTTTTAAGTTTTAAATATTCAGATAAATGAAATAAAACTATTTCTAAACCTTTGGTCATTAAAAGTGGCAATTAAGGTAATCCATTTTATTGGCTCTGCTTTCAACAAAATATCAAAGTTTATGTAATGATAAATTTGTGCTTTTATGAGGAAGTTTCTCTATACATGTCAAGTGGATACAGTCACACCAATGCAAGATTACAACAATTTTCTTTTAGTCTTAAACATAACACATTATGAGTAATTGGAAGTCTAGGATAATCTAAAATAAACCTACGATTTAGGATTACATATATCTATATGTCTGGGTTCATTATTAATACATTCAATTAAGTGTTCATTATTAATACATTCAATTAAGTGTTCATTATTAATACATTCAATTAAGTGTATAATGTTTTCACCAGCTACAACGCACCCTGCTGGCCATCTGTTGCATGGCACTGACTTGGGGCAGCTTCCTTTTCTGAGTACTTGCGTTTACGCCGACACCACTGGGTGGCGCTGCAAGACTGCCTGGGCAAGAGGCGCTACTGGTGGCCGCAATCGGAACCTCCCTGACACTTCTCCAGATCTACTAAAAGTGCAGCCTGTCCTCAAGCTTGAAATAAAATAGACCCTTCTTCTTCTCTCCCCTGGCCAGTCTTCTGGACCGTTCGTTGCTTTCAAAGAGTGCAGAGCAGGTTTATTGACCCACAGAGAGGGTTCAGGGCTCATGCTTCAGTCACCAAGGCATCGCCAGGGTGTTTGCTATAGGGGTAGTAGCATCTAGTCCTTTGCTTATTTTGATCAGAGCACACCAGAGAGCCCAGCGTTTCCCTTTTTCTTCCAACGTTATGCTCAAGCCCAAGACTTTGTGGTCGTTCTGGATCCTACTTCCTTCAAATCCCACATCCAAGAAGTTGGGATTGTTTCATTTAAAATTATGTGCGTGCGCGCGCGCGCGCGTGTGTATGGAATCCCACCACTTCTCTCCATTTCCATCCCCTGGCCCAAGACACCAACCCTCCTCTTCTCCATAATTAGGAGCAATGAACTTCCAAACTGTTCTTTCTCCTGTCACCTCTCTCCACTTACACTCCACTGTCAGCATTGAGGTCAAATAAATATTTTCCAAGTGTCTTTCCCATTTGGTCGTTCCCTGCTTTTAAACACTATTCCTATAACCTAATTTTACTCAGGATAGCGATTTATTTCCTTGGCTCCAGTCTCTGGCTCTTCGCTGCTCCTTTCTGCCCTCACATGTTTTCGCTGACCATCCCTCTCCCTCTGGTGTGTGTCTTTACCTCCTTCAGTTCTTCATCGAATGCTATTTTTAATTGTGGTGTGCTCTTTCCACCCTACTTAGACTTCTATTTCCCTAGATTGCCCATTGCTCTTATACTGCATTTTTCTCCCTAACATTACCACCATTTTAACATGGTATATGACTTACTTGCTTATAAGTGTTATTTTCTGTCTCTCTCAAATAGACTGTGAATTTCATGAGAGCATGGATTCTTGTCAGTTTTGTTCATTGTGATGCCCAATAAATGGAATTACGTCTATCTGTTTAGGTGATCAACAGGCATTTGTTGGGAAAAGTAATATATACTGTATAATTATGCTTAATTTAAAATATACATGTATATATACATATTATATGTATATGATATTGGTCCTGCTTCTTTTAGATGGTAAACTACTCAAAGTTGTAGGTGTGTCTTAGTGATTTTTTGTTGTTCAATTTCTGGGAAATCCTTTTCTTCCACACTGGTACAGTATAAATGAAATTTCAGTAATAATCATTTTGCCTAGTTTTAGAAAAGTAGAGATAAATCTTAAAGAACACACAAATCTGAGAAAGCCAAAGCATTATTTTAAAGGAGGATATATTAAAATGTGTTTGGAATATTTGCAATGTGCCAGAGATTATGGCAGTGGAAACTGACATAAAATAAAATAAAATAAGGCTGCAGGGAGAGAATGACTACTTCTTCGGGCTCCATTCTGGTATGCTTGAGAAGTGGGTCATGATTTTGGGGACCTTAATAATGCTTTGGAAGGGTCAGACAAAGGGAGCATTGATCAGGAAAGATTTTGATGAAAGGGAATATTGAAGTGCAACAGAAGACCAGAGAACCCCAAGGAAAACTCCCCTGCTTCCTTGCTAAGAGGCACTGGAGTTCAATTTTCAATTTATATGTTTCATGTATTAATTTTTGTTTGTTTCCTACAGGCTGTAATTACTGTGTATAAAGAGTTAGATTTGTATTTTACTGATTACCTTAGAGAAATATTATCTGTTAAGATTATTATTAATATACAAAGAGGACAGCCTTCAAATTTACCAAATGGTGGACTCTAGAGAAATTAAATCAAGAACCCACATCAAAACCAAGAAAAGGAGCTGAGAGAATTGATGTGAATGAGCCAAGGTACTTGGAGCCAAAGGTAAATATTGATGATGGAAAAAAAAATTATTTAAGCCCCAAAATATAGTACTCTGCCCCCTCCACCCCCCAAAAAGCCAGCAAAACCACATATGTTATTAAGTCCACTCAAACATTTGTTATACATATTACAATTTGCATCCAATTTTCCTGATAATCTCATTATTTCCTTACAGCTACAAATGTAGTACTTACCTCCATGCTGAGCTCATTATTTCATTTTTGTATGTGGAAAGAAGAAAGGGAAAGAGAATTTTCAAAATTCTAACTAGTAAGAGCAAACAAAACAAACAAAAAAGGCAAATAAAGGTACTTTGCACAACCTTTTCACTTCCTATTACTATAAGTGGAATTATTTTAGCATATGCATAAAGTGTCACAACAGATATTGCATATTAAAGGGTGTATCTAGGGAAGGATTAATGATTAATAAGAGCATAATAGAAAACAAGTAAGCAGCATGTGGAAGCTTTTTCCCAGCTGTGAAATTTTTCTGAATTTGGAACGTGACATTTACAACGACACAGGAAGGCTAGCGCAGCACCTTCATTCCCAGATTTATCTGAGCAAACCTCCTACACAAGTGAAATATTCTTCTGGCTTTTGCCACGATCTTTCCCTCTCTGCTTTTACACTCAAGAGGGTTTTAATTGATTTTTAATCAATGTGTAAAATCCATGCCATTGTGTTACAGTTTGCTTTTATTTTCATTATCCTTACTAATAATACAGCTTAAAATAAATCTCCCCTAAATGGTTTTGATGATGCCAATGGATCTTTGAGAAAAAGAGCCGAACTTAGTGATGGATTCTACTATTCTACTTTTTCTTTTTAGAAGAGCAAGATGATAACTTTAGAAAGTTATTTGTCTCAAAATATATTTATCTTTTTTCCAGATTTATTGAGATGTAATTGACATATAACATTAAACAGGCTTAAGGCATACAATGATGATTTGATACATATACACATCTAACTATATAACTCATAAATTACTGTTTTTTCAAAGAGTTACATTTTATGGTAGGCAGAATATGAGTTTACATTTGTAATAACTGAGCATAGAAGATATTCATTCAAAAGGGCATGGGTACTTAAGCAGTTCCAACAGATGGAACGTTCCTTGGCAGATCTATGTAATTTAGATTAAATAGACTCTTTGATTTTAGGCTGCATTCGGTTAAACACTTAAACCTGATAAAATTCTAGTTCTAAGCAACACACTGGACACCTAAGTTGGTATTACATAAATACTTGTTGAGTGATTGATTAATCTTGGCATTCTAATACTTTGTTTTCTAATTTTGGCACTGTGGAAAATGTCAGAATCCATGCCTTTCCTATCCTCAACCAAAAAGGCAACATGTTTCATTCATATTTGAAAAAGCATATTCTAGAAATGTCACAGTAACCTTTTAAGATGACGGTTTCTGCCTAGGAACTCTTGACAGCAGCTATGCACGACTATGCCAGCCATAGACTGAAACCTTCTTACATCATCTTCCCACAAGTGGTAGCCTGAGCAGACAGCAGTTAGGCGACTGGAGGAAATGCAAACTCAATGCACTCTTTTATAAACTTTATTTTTGATCCAGAAATAGAAAGGGTGAAATTCAATTTCTGGTTTATTTATTGCTAAAGTGAATAAGTTAAGTTATTTAAAGAAAACCATATTATGTCTCAGTTTTCCTCTCTGTGAAGCTAAAATCCCAATGCATTACTAATAGAATATTGAACACAATTAATTTGTATTGGACACATTCATTGGTATAGATTTTTCCATTTTGTTAAAAAGTAAGAAAAAGACAAACACGAAAGTTATTCTCCCAATCATTCAAAATATAAATTTAAGAACAGAAAATGTCAATGACTAACCCTACCTTTAATGAATGTTCTTGGGAAACTTATGCATGGAATTGTAAGGTTATGTCCAATTTATGATAATAGTAATGATTAATGCAATACGATAGAGATGATGATGAGGAAGATTATGGCAGGAATTGAAATTTATGTGCCCCTTATATGCCAGGCACTGCAAAGTCTTACAGATACCAGCATATTAGTTGTCACAGTGACTCTGTGAGGGAAGCACTTTTATTGTCTCTGTTTTACACATGAGGAAAATGCAGCTGAGATTAAATAAAATAGCCCAGGTTTCTACTCTCTAGACCCAATGGACACAATTCTAAGGTTAGTATTCTTAAAGCCAAACCTACTCTTGGTGAGGATAAAATAATAAATCCTGAAATCTCTGGGAGTAATGATAGTGAAAAATCTCTGTCAACAGTGTTGTTGTGGAGAACCAAGTTTTTAATTTAAATAACATCATATGGGAGATGGCGAGATGATAAAAAAATCAAAATGGTAAACAGTGAGAGGAGGTGAACTGTGTCCTTTCTAACGTCTAAGGAGAGTGGGCTTCCTGAAGCCCTGGCTAGACTGGCTTTGGAGGAGACTGGTAGGTGATGTGGTTGATTTGGGGACCCAAAGACCAGCAGTTATGTAGGATGAGAGCTTGGGGTAAAACATCTGTCCATTTGTGGGGACAACTTATTTGTAAAAGTTTGATAACATCTTTCAGTAGACAAGTGAGTCTGGCTTCTCGGAGCTGGTAAGCAAGGAGAACATCCCACCAGATCCCATGTTCTAGAGCCCAAGAATGAACAGTTGAGGAGGCGAAATGGGTACCTTGATTTAAATCTGTAATGTCTGATGGGCCAACAGGGATGAGTACATACCTGGTTAAGAAGGTTGCAAGGTAGGGTGCAGCATTTCTGGTGGAGCAGCTACCAGGAGTCCAGTGAAAGTTATCAATAATAGTGGTTGTACACCTACTATCTCCAGCAGAGGGCAGTAGCTGTCCGACAAACTCTATTTGCCTTCGCCAATAGGGTCTGTCACACCAGGGGCACATTTTCCTACCTGGGAGCTTTCTAGGGTTCTTGTTTCGGAGCAAAGAGGGCAAATATTTACCACTACTTTGGCTAGAGCTGTGGTGTCTCCATGTTTGCATGCCCAGTCAGCGAGTGTTGTCACTTTCCTGTGGTCTGATGTAACATGGGATCGCTCTGCTAGGAGGTCTGGCGTCTCTGGAGGAATAGTTGTGTCTGGTACTCTAGGGGGCGGTTCATGCGGAGCCTTGGAAGAGACACACGATTTGCATAAGGAGGCTGCAATATTATTATAATATCCTTCCGCTGTTTGTGACTTGCAATCAGCACATGTGATGAGTTTGCTATCTCTTTCAATATGGAGGCTCCCCAGGCAGATTTTCCTTAAATCATGAAATTATTCTTTTGCATTGTTCATTCTGTACTGTAAGGCTGTTGGCTGTCACCTAGGAGACAGTAAAAGTGCGTGCCCTTGAGAGTACGTATTCATGGCCTGCTGTAGAGCCAGGTGCATTGCTACCAGTTCTGCCGATTTAGCTAAGCCGGGAGAGCCCTCCGCCCTTGAGGTCTCAGCGGACCACTCCTTGATGTCAGCTGACCTCCGTGGCTGGGCCTTGGATCTTAGGGGGGCAATTGCCCATCTTCTCTGCTGCAGATACTGTTACTAGGTGTAACACAATATTCCTGGAGGGCATCCTCAGAAAGCTCCCAGAGCAGAATATCATCTATGTAACGTCCAAGGCAGCAGTGGGTCAGCGTGAGTGAATTTGGATTAAGTGCTTTTAGATAACCCATGGGCAACTGGCTGAATGTGTCCTGGGTGCCCCCGAAACTAAAACAAACTGAGGCGGTGAGTCTTCAGTAGTTATCGGGACCGAGTGAATTATGTTGGCTAGATTTAGGACAGCAAAGTAGGAGCCCTGAGCTTCTTGGACGCCAGCTATCTACAATATCAGGAATAGGAACCTTAATAGCGGGAACCTATGAATTTAAGTTTTGATAGTCAATTGTTAATCTTCATTCATTGGTGCCAGTTTCAACACTGGCCACATAGGCTGTGAAAGTTTCGATGGTGAGCCAAAAGGCTCCAGGGTCAAGCTTTATCTCTAACGACGGTCTGAAGGCCTTTCTGTACCTTGTTTGGTTTAATGCTATCCAGTACTTACTGTGTTCACTGGGGTGAACAGTAGGACAAGTTCCCATTTCACAGCTCCCACAAAAAAAAAAAAAAAAGGCCAAAATTCGGGTTTGGTCCATCAAGTATAAAACTGAGCAAGGGCATCCTTACCGGCAATAGGAAAAAAGAAGCCGGGGACCACCGCCACAGGCAACTGTCCCAGAAATTCGGAGCCTATAGGCACATCCAGCAAACTGCACAACCGCAGAAGGACTCAGGCCCCGGTCGCCCTGGCCCTAGCCAAGGCTGTGGCTTCCTGGGTGAGGCGCCCCCATCGGACTGGGGAGAGCCAGAGTCCTGGTGGGGCTGGGAACAGAGTCTTCAGGGCAGGGGAGCGCCCCTCCCCTCTTCTAAGGCCATGGCCGGAAACCTTCGCACAGCAGCCCACAGGTGGAAGAGGTTTGTCACTCTTGTGCCCAGGCTACCAAACGACCCGTCAGGACCCAGTGAAAATCATAGCAAATTTTCCTAACAGTTGGCAGCTGGGTCTGTGCTAACAGTAGGGAAACACACGTGGAGCCCATTACCCGCTCGGGGACTTCGCCCCTGTAGGGTGTTAACTGGTGGAAAACACATGTGTGCGTCTGAAACCAGCTCCATTAGGCAATGCTCGGAGGTTCAGACGGACTTTAGTTATTTTTTTCAAAGCCTGCACAACTGAACACCAAGTGGTGGAACTCTCCCAGGTAGACTTCCCACCAGGGAGAGAGTCAGCGAGCCGCTTCCAGTTCAAGGCCACCCCCCACCTGGGGCCCACCACAACTGGACTCGACCCATCCTGGGCAGGGGTGGGCAACTTCGATAGATTTATTTAAGGTTTTTAAAATAATTTCTAAAATACTTTCTGCATTACAGTTTTATGTATTCATTCTGTTTGGTTTGTTTTCTTCAAGAACTCCAACTCTGTTTCTACTTAGAAGAAGTGACATTTTTGTAGTGTTCTTTGCTTCTTGGTGATGTTGAAGGCATGGGATGTGTGCATGCTTCACTGCTCATGGCTCTTGTGCTTTTGGGGGGAGAATATGGGGAGGGCATCAGATTCAAGCAAACACTGTTTCCTTCAGAGCCAAAGTCTTCTTGTGTATCATCCTTTGCCACTAAAGAGCTAAAACTTTCCCACTGCTCAGTACAGCAGAGTGCTAGTAAAGATGGATCGTAACAGGGTTTCTCATGTTTTCTGAGAGGCAAACCCTACTGTACAGTCACCTGTTATTTTTAACTTCCAAGTACTTGTTGAAACTGGCTAAAAGAAAACTAAAATTATTTAGAAAAGCAGAACTGTTTCTTTAAAAATAAATAGAAATGCTATCATTAGAATATCTCAGAAGTAGCAAAAAACAAAACAAACATCATATGCAAATTTGTATTTTCATATATTAATCAAAAGATCATGCAGACATGACACAATTATTTCCTATCTCAGCTTCCAGTCACAATTTCCACTTTGAATTAGAGGGCTTTGAACTAGATGATTGCTCTTCCAACAACTGTGGTTATACGCCTAGAGTCTTTAATTGCTTCTTATTTCTTAAATTGCTTTTTGTTCCTGTTTCATTGTCTTGAATATTCTCTTTTGATTTTATTTCAATACTGTACACACAGACACATTCTCACACATGCACACACATTACTTCTGATTTTTTTATTGGTGGTCTACATTCCTTATCATCTTTTACTGTGGTTGTTTTCCTTAGATCATGTGCTCATTTTCTTAACATGATATGTTACTTTATTTTTTTTAAGATTTCATTTATTTATTTTTAGACAGAGGGGAAGGGAGGGAGAAAGAGAGGAAGAGAATATCAATGTATGGTTGCCTTTCTGTGCCCCTATTGGGGAGCAGGATGGCAACCCAGGCATGTGCCCTGACTAGGAATCGAACCAGTGACCCTCTGGTTTGCAGGCCGGTGCTCAATCCACTAAGCCAGCCTGGGCTCACATATTTAATGCTTTTGGATTTTTATTTTAGTCTAACTGTTAATACCTAACTTGGGTTAGAAGAGGAGTGAAAATGTAAGCCTTATCTTGTGTACTTTCTTTGAAACTTTTTAAATTGAAATTTACCATGGAAAACATAATTTTACAAATTATTTTATTAAAATAGTAATACTTGTATTTACTAAATTGAATGCCTATAAAATATCAGGTGTTGATGCAATCTGACTCTATGGATATCAGGATTGAGCTACACAGACCAACACCTGTGTTATGGGATTAACATTTTACGCAAATCAAGTAATACATCCTGTGATACACTGGTGTTTCCATTCAGTACAACTAAGTTATGTCTAGCAGTCTGAAAAACGCCCTTCCAGTGAGGGAGGAAGGGCTTGATCTGTTTGGTGTCTCTCCCAAAGGTGTCCCTACAACCCTAAACAATTTCTCATCCCCTCTGTTCCAGGCCCTACATAACTCGTACCCTGCAACTCTCTGCTGTAATTGATGAGTGCCCTGCCAATGGTGCATGTTGGGGGTAGATCGGGGTTAATGAGATGGAACACACAGACATAATTCACTTCACACACTGCTGGTACCCAGTTATCCATATGCACTGCCCAGTTCCCTATTCTTTATTATATGGCATTGGCCATTCTTCTTGTCCTCATTGAGCCAACAAGCAGGCTAATATTATTCTTGGTCAATTTGCAAAGGAACAAAGGCAAAAATACTATAATTTCCCCAGCCTGTTCTCTACCATTAATGCATGGCTTCTTGTCTGCTCCCATTTGGGGGGTTTTGCCAAATGTATGGAAAGTATAAACCCCACCCTGATTAACTTATGGAACATTTTCATCGTTGCTATATGTTTCTCTGTTCCTGTTTCATCCACTAAATATTGTGGTACTTATGTTTTCCATGCATATAGTTTATCATATTAAAGATGTTACCTTCTAGACTAGGTCACTGAAGGTGTTTATCATGACAAGATTTTGAACTCAGCAAATCCATTTCCTACATTCATTAAAATGATCATATTGATTTTATCCTTTATTCTTTTGATGCAGTAAATCAGATTAATTGATTTTGAAAGTTGAACACATTATTTAAATCTTATATATGTCAACTCATTTAATACCAAGAACATCTCAATGAGCAAGTACCCAAGGTCACACAGATAATTATAAAATAACATTTGATACTGTAAGTTTAATAGCCAACTATAAGCTCTTAACACATCTATATTTAACAATAATTTTTCTAATCAATTACAAGCACCCAATCATTTATCACTTCCATAGAAAATGTATACAATACAAATATATGTTGTGTATGACACTACATAAACACTTTAAAATTTTCAAATGATACAATATACCAAAGGTCAAACATTCTGAAATCATCTCTAAGTCTGAGCATTTGGGGAATTGAGGCAGCCAATCTCGGTTACCTTCTTAAGCAAGAAATAGCAAATGTCTTTTCTTGGCAGAGGTCCTCATTCCTGTCAATTTCACTTGACAGGTTTGATGATGACAAGAACAATAATATTTAAAGACTGTCAGTTTGGCAAGCACCTAAACAGTGAATACATCTTTAAAAATCTGACAATAATCAAATGATGATCATTTTTTAATGTGGAAAGTTAAAAATTGTCACAGGTCAGAGCTCCAGAGGACTTTCATTGAGCAATTTAGTACTTCTGGCCAGTTATCTACTGTGGCATGTGAACACATTTTATTTTCTTTGATCATGGCAATCACAAAATACCAGAATATTACAGAGGAATCAAATTCAAATGAATAACTACTTTTGTATTTTCATATTAAATAAAATCAGTTTTGAGCCTTTTCTCTATATTTCACCCCCCCAAAAAATAAACGAATTAAAATGTAGTTATTTTAGTTACTATCCAAATACAGTTTAAAGACATTTATTTTATAATAAACAACATTTTAACTTGCATAGCATGTTGTTTCAAAATATAATAATATGAATGATTTCGTTCGATCTCTAATAATTTCTGCAACTAGGAGATTCTGTTTCACATTTATCTTCTTAGCCACATTTCAATGGTACTTGCCTGCTACTAATTTTAAGGTGTTTATTCCACTAATGATTTCTTTTCCTGATTAGTTTTTGTTAATCCTTAACCCTTAAGCATGATTTACAAATCTATTGATATCTGGACATCAGTAAGTTATGGTTTCAATTTTCTTAAAAATTTTGTTTAGAGGTCGTGGTTTTAAAGACAACATAAAACTAACACCAGGCGATTCTTTCCTTTAATCAAAACCCCAACCCCGTCCAGTTTTTGCTGTTTCCGCAGTCCCGTCCCCAGAGGGAGGCTGTACCTGCCGAGTCACTCTGCTGTTACCAATCTGCCAGATACCCCTGCAGCGTTGAGGGGACGAAATCTTAACACCATCTAAGACAGGGTAGAATGGAGAACAAAATGCCTAGTTTCACTTGGAGATGGTGAGCGTTTCCCAAAGAAAATAATTGAACTCCCTCTTAATAGTGTACAAGAGGCCTCCCAGCAATGAAGCATTGTAAAGCCTGCTGGGAATGCAAAAAGGAACCATTGTTTTGGAAGACAGTTTGACGTTTTCTTTTTTGAGGGTATTTATTTATTTATTTATTTATTTATTGAGAGAGGGGAGAAGGCAGGGAGAAGGAGAGGGAGAGAAACATCTATGTGAGAGAGATGCATCAGTCCTTTGCCTCTCGCATGTGCCTCAACTAGGGACCAGGCCTGCACACCTCGGCGTGTGCGAGGACCGGGAATCGTACAGGTGTCCTTCCTCTCTGTGGTACAACATGCAATCAACTGAGCCACACCAGACAGGGTTCAGTTGGGTGTTCCTTACAAAACTAAGTATACTCTTATCACATGATTCTGCAATCATGCCTTTGGTGTTTATCCAAGTGAGCTGAAAACGTATTTCCATAAGGAAACCTACACATGTATATTTGTAGCAGCTTGGTGGATAACTGCCAAAAGTTGGAAAGAATCAAGATGTTTTCCAGTATGTGAATGGATAAATAGACTGTGGTACATCCAGACAATAAACTATTACTCAGGGAAAAAAGAAGAGTTATCAAGTCATGAAAAGACTCAGAACAGCCTCAAATGCACACTACTAAATGAAAGAAGCCAATTGACAAAGGCTACATACTGCACGGCACTAACTCTGACATTCTGGAAAAGGCAAAACCATAGAGATCAAATAAAGAGATCAGTGGTTGCTAGGGGTTGGGATGACAGAGGGAGGGGTGAGTAGGTGGAACACGGGGATTTAGGGCAGTGAAACTCTTCTGTGGAACACTACAATGGTGGATACGAGTCATTATTCACTTGTCGAGATTGATAGAGTGAAACCTAAGGGAAATGCTAGACTCTGAGTGATTATGATGTTTCTGTCAATGGTCAGGGGATGTTGATAGTGGTGGATCCTGTGTAGATATATAGCAACTGTAATGTTTGCTCATTTTTGCTCTCATCTCAAAATTGCTTAAAATAAAGCCTATTTTTAAAGTGTTACAACTATTTCTGCTTGAGATTATATCTTATCTGGGTCACATACACATTAAGGGGTGGATCAGCATATGCGATGTCTGATAGAACAAACTGAACGGTATTGTTTTCACTGGAAATGTAACAAGGCAGAGAAAATTATGTTAGTAACATTTTTACAATGGTCTACTAATGTACATGTTAGATTAAGTCACATAAAATTGTATAAGCCAAATTTCATTTTTGCATATATCTGTCTAATTTTCCAAACACTGTTTGTGAATAAGCTATCTTCAGTCCATTGTATGTTTCCTCCTTTGTCAGATATTAATTGGCTGTACAGGTGTGAGTTCATTTCCGGACTCTGTTCTATTCCACTGATCTATATGTCCTTTTTTATGCCAGTACCATGCTGTTTTGATTACTATGACCTTGTAGTATAGTTTGATATTAGGTAGCATGATTCATCCAACTTTGTTCTTTTTCAGGATTGCTTTTGCTACTTAGGGTCTTTTGTGATTCCATATAATTAAAAATATATATATTAATTTTTAGAGAAAAGGGTAGAGAGGGAGGCAGAGAGAGAAACATTGATGAGTGAGAGCAATATTGATCGGTTGCCTCTCACATACCCCTCAACTGGGGACCTGGCCCACAACCTAGGTATGTGTCCAGACTGGGAATTGAAGGGAATTAAACCAGTGACCTTTTGTTTCGCAGGATGACTCCCAACCCACTAAGTCATACCAGTCAAGACAAAATTTTTTAATATTTTTCTATCTCTGTGAAATAAATCATTGGTACCTTAACAGTAATTCTGCTGAATCGGTAGATAAATTTAGGTAGCATGGACATTATATTGATGTTAATTCTGACCATGAACATGGTATATGCTTCCATTTATTTACATTTTCTTGGATTTCTGTGTTCACTGTTAGAATTTTTCAAGTATAGGTCCTTTACTTCTTTGGTTAAATCTATTCCTAGGTATTTTATTCTTTTTGAAGCAACTGTGGATGAGATTTTTTTTTTAATTTCCTTTTCTTGATAGTTCATTGTTAGTATTTAAAAAGGTAACTGATTTATCGCTATAAATTTTGTATCCTGCTACTTTATTAAATTCATTTATTAGTTCTACTATTTTTGATAGATTTTAAGTGTTCCTTATATACAATATTGAAATAAATTTAATAGTTAAATGTTAGATTCAGAACTATAAAAATCCTAATAGAAAACATAGGCAGTAATATCTCAGATATTTCTTATAGCAACATTTATTTTTTCTGATACATTTCCTTAAGCAAGAAAATAAAAAAAAATAAATGAATGGGCCTACATCGAACTAAAAAGTGTTTACACAGCGAAGCAAATCATCAACAAAATGAAAAGATGACCCACTGAATAGGAGAACATGTTCACTGATGTGTCTGATAAAAGGTTAATATCTAAAGTTTGTACAGAACTTTTAAAACTTAACACCAAGAAACCAAACAATCCTGTTAAAATATTGCACGGTTGGTGGGAATGCAGACTGATGCACCACTGTGGAAAACAGTATGGAATTTCCTTAAAAATCTAAAAATGAACTGCCTTTTGACTCAGCAACTCTGCTGCTGGGAATATACACTAAGAATCCTGAAACTCCAATTCAAAATAGCTTGTACACCTCTCTGTTCATAGTTGCACAATCTACAACAGCCAACTGCTGGAAACAGCCTAAGTGCCCCTTAGGAAATGAGTGGATCAAAAAAATGTGGTACATTTACACAATGGAATACTATGTAGCAGATTTTTTGACATCATGGAGGGCACTGGAGCGTATTATGGTAAGTGAAATAAACCAGTTGGTAAAAGACAAATGCCATATGATCTCACCTACAAGATGAATCTAATGGACAATAAAAACTAATGAACAATGTGGAAGCACAGGCGTGGAAACATGGAAGAGACTGAAAGTGACTGGGGTGGGGGCCGAGGAGAGGAATAATGGTGGAAAGAAGGGGAAGGGACTGGTGGTCAAAGACCTTGTATAAAGAACTCATGGATATGGACAGCAGTGTGGGAATTAGGGGTGGGAATGGGGGTGGGATGAGTGGAGGAGGGCACAGGGGCAAAAATAGAGTCAATTGTAATAGAATAACAATAAAGAGCATTTAATAAAAATGCGGGAAAAAATGGGCGAAGGACTTGAATAGACACTTCTTCATGGAGGATATACAGAGTGCCCAGAGACATGAAAGGATGCTCAGCATCACTAATAATCAGAGAGATGCAAATTAAAACCACAATGGGATGTCACCTCACACCTGTCAGAATGGCTATCATCAATAAATGAACAAACAAGCAGTATTGAAGAGGATATCCAGAAAGGGAACCCTAGTGTAGTGTTGGTGGGAATGCAGACTGGTGCAGCCACTATATAAAGCAGTACGGAGTTACCTTACGAAATTAAAAATGGAACTGCCTTATGTTCCATTACACTATGGAATTACACTATGCAATTACACTATGGAATTTAGCCAAAGAAACCCTAAACACTAATTTGAAAGAATATATGCACTCTTATGCTTATTACAGTGAAATTTACAATAGCCAAGATTTTGAAGCATCCCAAGTGCCCATCAGTAGGTGAGTGGATAAAACATCTATGCTATATTTACACAATGGAATACTACTCACTGTGAAAAAGAAGAAAATTTTGCCCTTTGTGATAGCATGGATGGACCTGGAGAACATTATGCTAAATGAAATAAGCCAGTCTGAGAAAGACAAATGCCATATGATTTTACTCATATGTGGAATCTAAGGAGCAAACTGAACTAACATGCAAAATAGAGACAGACTCAAAGATAACAGGCTGACAGCTCTTGAGAGGTGTTCTGGGGGTGGAGGGATGGAGCAAAAAAAAAGAGAGAGACAGAACTGATGAACATGGACTACAGTGTGGTGATTCCAAGAGGTGGTGGGTGGAGGAGAGTATAGCGGAAATCAATGCTAAATAAAAGAAAAATATATAAGTAAATTTAAAAAATAAAGATAAAAAATAAGGTCCATTTGGGAAACTAAAGAACAAGTATAGAAAAAAATAGGTAAAGCAAGCAGGTTAAGGAACCCTGAATGTGTAGTTTAAATGGAGGGAAAGGGAATAAGGGAGATAACAAGGGCAACTTTGAGGTTTTGTGTGGGGATATTGAGGAAACATTGTTGCCATTTACTGGGGAAAAGAAACAAACAATAAAGGAAACAAGTATAGTTTCAAATGAAAAATCTCGTTATTAAAGTGACAAATTGTGTGAAAGAGAGTAAAAGGTTCAGAATCTTGAAAGATAAATATGAGATTACAACATGAACAATAATAAATCGAAGATTGTTGCAGACAGCTGGCATCATTATGGATGAATTAAAACATACACACAGACCACTGAGTCAGGTGGAGGAATAAGGATAACTGCAAGGCTTTTCTCTCAAGAGGAGCCAAAGCCATGGCCTCCGCCATGACAGGCCTTTATTCTAATCATCTCTCCTTACTTTCCAAGATGGATTCTCTTTAGTTACAACAAAGGAGCCAATGTCCCTCGTTACATCACAGAAGGACATTAACAAATGAATAGGCAGCCAGTTACACTGGGCCCTGCAAGGTACTTGCGGAGTGACGGGGTTTCAGCAAAGAGCACACTCTGAAAACAGCCTAAGTATATTGAAAATCTGATTTCCCATGAGAGAACCTATCTGTGGGCTTGTGTCCTGTACATCTCTGAGTGGGGGCTGGGCCCATGCCAGGCAGAAGGGTCTGCCACAGAAGATGATTAAAATATTGCAACAAAATAATACAGTCAGAAAAACACATACTCCATCTCTCATTTAAATCCCAAGAATAGACCAAAAGGTATTTCACAAATGAGGATAAATCTATAGCTGTCTAACAAGATGAGGAAAAGTGTTGTCACTTGACAAAAATACTGAGATCTCCAAAATTTATGAAGTAGACATACTCAGATCTCAAGCATGAAGAAACCACTTCCAGAACATGGCAGAACATTTCTGCAAAAGTAGAAAGAATGTTAGAGCGCGCCAGGCTGAGTCAATGCATGCAAGATGCATGTAGTGTTGAACTTGCAAACGTGTTGTCAAGGAGACTAATGGGGAACATAGATTTGAAACAGACTCTTTGAATTACTAGAATTTCTCCTTAGAATTAGCTGTAGTGGTGCTTCATCCTGAGCTGGAGCAGTGAGTGCCACCCTGAGAAGGAAGAAACAGAGAAATGTTTGGGGAGCTCATCATAACCAGGAGGGAGGGAACAGCTCATATCCAGAAGTGACCTGGTACATACCTCTCAGTAGTTGCAGTACATTCTGTCCATTTTATACAAGTTACCAAAACATTGGAAAGAACTTTTAAAATGAGACTAATGCAATGAATTAAAACAGTAGAATTAAACATGAAGATATAAAATACAAGATGTTAGAATTAATATAATTTAAGAATCTTCATGTCCATGGACAACAGTGTAGTGATTGCCAGGGAAAAGGAGACATAAAGGTAATGTAATGAAAAAATATGATAAAGATTAAATTTAAAAAATCTTCAGAGAGATGTCTTTGGATATTACATATGAAAATGAATCAACCAATGAATTTGGCGATTAAATTTTTACTTTCAAAATAATGTCAGTTTCTGTTTTGTGTATCATATTGTATCAGTTAAAATAATTGCCTGCTTTTAATGACGAAATTTTATGCATTCCTTTATAAAGTAGTTGCCTTTGTCTTATAGCTTCTTGAAGCTCCTTTTCAGTTAAAAGTATGCCTAAGAATTTTCGAAATGTTGCTGATTGAATTACAGAAATACATTAACTTTCTTGGAAATATAATATTAATACACTCAACAACATTTTCTGGAATTTGAAATTGTATTCTGTTTTGAGACTATATATCCTTAATTAAATTAACAAAGTCTAATTTGTGCCATTAATTTTTTGATGTGAAAATTGCCCAAAGGTATAAGAATGGAATATTATGTTTCATATTGTCACATAAATTCTGTCTTTGCTCATTGAGTATGTAGCATTCACATTCCAATGTGCATTTCCAAATTATTTTGATATTAATTTTTCTTGCTGAGTATAAATCCCTTGAGGATAAATACCATTTTTATTTGTTTTCTTCACAAAAATTGTGCATAAGGTTCACCATGTACTAGACATTCCAAAAATGTTTTATGAATGAATGAATAAAAATATTATTTATAAACTTTAAAAAGTTTCTTCAGTGGGAACAATGCAACATTGACAAATGAGTCTTTAAGAGAACAATTACCTTACTGCGCTAATTTGTTTCTCAAAATCATTTTTAAGAATATAATGTTAAATTGAAATCAGTAGTAAAATCAGCTTCAGTTCAGTGCTGAGGAAGTTGGGTACTTCAGAATGATTTTCAAAGAGAAAATAGAAAATTACTTCTCTCTTGCACTGCACTTTTTCTTGTCCCTGTCCTTCCATATTTGTGAAAATATTAGGGAAGATTTTTTTTTTGATTACTAGGAGATTGTCTGACACCTAGTGGGCACTCACTAAATGCTTATTGAATTATGTTATGAAAATAGAAGATAGAAAGAAATGAGGACAACATCAGCAAAGTATGTAAAGTATCTTAAAATGCCTAAGACTAGAACTAAGAGAGGGAGAAGGGGCTGGCTCTGGGAAGCTAATCCAAATGGCCTGAATTTTTAAAACTAACAGGAGATTCAGAATAAAGCACACTAATCCAAATATGCAGACACCATTTAAGAATAAGATAAATTAGTACAAGAAACATGTTTAGGAGTAAGTGGGTAAAATAACCTAATTATAAATTGTAACTTATTCACATAATTTGATATCACATAGAGAAAATGTGAGGTGTTAATCTGAGTAGATTATATTTTATTTTTATAACAGAAACATGGACTATTATTGAGTAAGTAGTTCTATGTTTACTTAGAGGTTTAAAATCAAGAATACTTATACTGAGCAATTAAGCAGTAAAAGAATAGGAGATAAATAATCATTTTATCTAGAACCAATTAGGTAAAATGTAACTAGTTCAATAAATGTACTTCTGTGTATTTTTATTATTTGCAAAAGAATTTTTAAATGAAAGTGGCCATTCTAATTCTTTCTTGAATTTTATATGCCTACGTCATTTAAGTGTAAGGCATTTAGAAAAGATAATCCTATGTGTATGCCCGATGATTCTTCATTACTCAAATCACCACACACCCATTCATTTCTGGCCTGAGACCAGGTACAGAGGCAAATGCAAATGGGAAAGGGGCTCTGACTGAGAGGAGAGATCTTCCCCTTGGTCGTAGGTGCATTACTGAGTGTGCTGGCTGCCAAGCCCAATTATACTGACGTGACCCTGAAAGATTCTGACCTCCTCGTGGTGCGGCCCAGGGCCACAGAGGCAGATGGAATTCCAGGGCCTCAAAAGTGGAAAAAAGCATCAGTGTTCATGTGAACTTTCTCTTCCTTTAAAGAAAAAAAAATTCACGGACCTTACAGTTCGAGCAGAGTATGGACTTCAAAACTTTCCATCATTGACTAAATTTTGGTTTTTAATTGTAATTAATGATAAAACTCTCCTGAGTTATATCACAATATGATATGACTATATGAAATAATAGAAAGTCACCTGATTTTCCTGAATTAAAGAAATAAAACAAAGACACATGGGATAGATTCCCCCCCCCACACACACACAGACATAATTTGGAGTCGATGAGAAAAGATATAAAGGAGTCCATGGAAAACAGTTTACAAACTCAGTTGTACTTTACAGGGTAGTCCACCAATCATTTCATACTTAAGCTGGCTATTTAAAAGGACCCATAAATCTGTCATAATATTTTATATCCCTGACCAACAACATGCATATTTATATGAATAAAAGGAGGGAGACCAATCTTTATTCATTTCACGATAATATATTGCCCGGTGCTGGGAACTAGGCCCTTCGTTAACTGCTAAGTAGACAAAGCTGGCCCAGACACTCACCCTCGCTGAAGGGAGGCAGGATGGAGTGTGTGGCAGCAGTCAGAGCTGCGTCTCACAGAAGCGCAGGGGAAGATGAGTCAGTGTGCCTGGAAGCTCACACAGGCTTCAAAAGAAAGACACTAGACCATGTAAAAGTTGAAGGTGAAGCTGGGTATTGTGAGAAGATAAATGTGGAAAGATTTTTCACACAGCAAGGATAACATCTGAAGAGGAGGAAGCAAGAAAGGATGATTTTTTCCTATCAGATTTTCTCTTAGGGTGGTAGGTAACATGTTGATTTTTGCTTAATGTCTTGCAGGATTAAATTTACCTGATCCAAAGCGAGCCGTTTCTTCACCCTCCACAGTTATTCCATTTCAGAGTCTCTCTACCTGCCACGGATTCATTCTCGTTTCCCACAAATAGATACAGCTCTCACATGGGCCCTCTCTTCTCCTCATCTGCTTCTACTAGGAGATGGTAGAGCATGAGGATGACATATTCTGAGTGTGGAGTCAGATACCCAGCGCCAGAATGCCAGCCTCGCCTACTACTGCCTCTCGGACCTTGCCCACATTACCGCTGATGTCTACTGAACCCAGCTTACGCCAGCCCCTGTGTGACGGTCACTCCGCCAGTCAACTTGTCTAGGCTGCTGTGCCCCGTTGTTTGCTCAAATGCCAGTCTTGATGGTGTCACAAAGCTCTTTTTTAGATGTGGTTAACATTTACTATCAGTACATTTTCAGTAAAATGGATTATCTTTTATCATGTGAAGGTCAACCAGGAAAAGGCCTTACAAGCAAAAACTGAGGTTTCTTGGAGAAGGGATTTGGTCAGAAGACTGTGACGTAGAAAATTCTGCCTGCGTTTCTCATCTGCCAACTACCTTGGGGATTTCGGACTTTGTAGTCCCTGCAATGATGAGAGCCAGTTTCTTTAAATCTATCTATTTATCTATCTATCTATCTATCTATCTATCTATCTATCTATTTCTATCTAGATATATATACTGTATATCTATATCTCTATATATATACTGTGTGTGTATATATACACACATTATATATATATATATTATTGTTTATAGGTATGAAGCACTAAACAAATTCAGAGAGTGCTTTGATTTTTATCATCAGCATTGTTGCCTGCGGCCTTTGTTCTTCACACTTGATGGATGTGATATTCTCGGAAGAGATCCACAGCCTGCGGTGCCGAGTCCTCCACGCGGCTTCTGGAATGGACTTCCAATGGAATAAAACCCTGATAATGATAACAATAACAATAACAACAACAATGATAACTGGAATCTGACTAAAATTAGGTACTACTTTCATTACTTCGATTATGTTATTTTATTTAAACATGACAATCCCATAAAGTGTGTATTTATTTATCCTCATAATTGAAGTATGAAAACCAAGCCTTACAGATGTCAAGAAATTTGTCCAGGGTGAAACAGTCATTACTGTTGAAGTAGATTTTAAATCCAACCACACTTCAGAGCCCCCTTCAACTGAACGTTTAAAAGTCTTTCTCTAGCTAAGTCACCTGGCTCATACCTTCCACCTTCTTTTTCCTCAAAAACACTTTGCTCATTCTGCTTGAAAAATCCATGCACTTTAAAGTGTTTTTTTTTTGTGTGTGTGTCTTTTCCCTATTTCCTACCTGGTGCATCTGCAAACTATTCGAAACACTGTAAGATTCTGAGTACAAGCAGTTTTCTTTGAGAAAGTTCCCCTGACAACCAATCCACCTGAAGACAGTGTGCACCCTCCTGCTGATACCGAAGTAACACACACATACGCACCCTTCTGTTACACCAGCTATCATATTTGGCTTGGCTATTTCTTCTGCCTCTTAGGAATCTGTAGTACATAAAGTCAAAACAAGGACATGATCTGGTTTTCTTTTTATTTAGTTTCCTAGCTAAATACCTGACACATAAAATGATTATTCAATAAATGATTGCATGAATGAAGTAAGTTTTAGGAAAAACAGTGTAAATTTTCTGTAAAACATCATCCTTTCAAAAATGCCAGCACTGTAGTGATTAGTAACAATATTAATTAATTTTTAGCATGAGAATTTTGGGTTGAGAATGTTAATAAGAATTAGGTTAGGCAAAGGGAGATAAAATAGGGTTTCTTGATTGAATTACATCTGAAGGGCTTTATATTATTCTGAATTTACAGATTTTGGACAGAAGAGAAAGAAGTTAATTCAGGACTTAAATTGATTAGACAATCTAGAACTTTTGCAATCCACAAGATAATTATACAAATTTCTACATAGCTTTATATCTTTGACCCAAGAGTCAAAAAGAAAGAAAAAAGAAACTATATAACTTGGGGCAAAACTAAGCCTCCCGCTAATTGCTATGAATCGTTTATATTATAGAAGCATAAAATTCTTCTGCTAATGAACTATTTTGTGCATGCCTAATTATTCCAAAAAATGGAAATGGATTTGTGCAAATGTAAGGACTCGAGAAGTTATACAAGAAATTCTGAAATACAGGTTGTTATCATACAGAACATTAGCATAAAAATTCTGACAATTTTGCTGATTTCTTCATGTGATACAAATTAAAACATTCTTCCATGTGAAAAACACAAGGTTTTTCATTATGAATGTGCATAGTAAGTTGAGATTCTGCAGACAAATAAACTGGTAAATTTCATTTTATATCCAATTGATTAGTCAAAGCATAAACCTGTGGAATGACTAATAAAAGAAAGCTCTATGGATAGTATTAAGAATGTTTTTTTTTAAGTTACAATGAAAAATCTCAGGTTTAGTTCCTGACACTTTCTTTTAGTATTTCTGGGCTTAAGTACATAGTAAGTTCTTACTATACCTCTGCTTTCTAATAAGCGATATGAGAATGAGAATATATTTTTTCAAACCACACAGAACTGGCATGAATGTCAAATATATTAATCCCTATGAAATTGCTTTGGAAATAGTAAAATAAAACATTTATATTGCTAACATTATTAACATTGTTATGTTTATGATTTTTGACAAAAATGGGAGATTATCTCAGAGTACAAAATGAAGAATAAGGATGGAAAAAAACATGAGAAAGGAACATTTAATGAATGCTCCTGGGAAATGTGTTTTTTAAAACTTGAGTTTAGAAGTATATTTTATGCTTGATTTTTAGAACAGTAGTGTGAATGTATGCTTGGAGGAATGACTTGTTTTGGAATGAGAACAAGTCATAAATTCCTCAAATTTTTGGCTGATTTAATCCAAATATGACTAATTGACTCTGCAGAAGAAGGCTGAAGCTGAAGGAGTACATTTTAAAGGAGTCCTGATAAAGAAACAAAACTAAGAGTGTGCAAACCTTTTGTACTGGAGAAAGACAGATCTGAGTGAGTCTTCTTGTCAACTTCAAAAACAAACTGTGGGATTGAGTTTGAAGTTGCAAATGATTCTTGAATAAAGCTGAACAAGAAACACAGAGAAACTGCTCTTCCTAATATTTTCAGTCAGGCTCTTAAAGCACAGACCTGTTTAGTGAAGATGAGGAAATAATGAAAGAAGTAATGCCTTCAAGTAACCTGCCCATTTCTCTACACTTGTTCCTGAAGCAACTTATTCTAAGAACAGTCCGAACATCCCCGGAGCACATGGGGCTCGTGGCAGTGGTTCCTCCTGCACCAGACTGTCACTCTGCTGCCCCTCACAGGCATCTGGGGAGGAAGATGTAATTTTCAGTTGAATGATCTGAAGAAGCAGGGTGTCATGGATTGAATTGTGCCACCCCCCATTCATATGTTGAGGCCCTTACCCCTAAAGTGATGGCATTTGGAGGTGGGACCTTTGGGAGGTAGTTAGTTTTAGTTGAGAGCATAAGGGTGAAGTCCTCATGATGAGATTAGTGCTCTGTAAGATGAGACCAGAAAGCCTGTTCTTAATCTCTGCCGTGTGAGAAGACAGCAGAAGGTGGCTGTCCGTAGGCCAGGAAGAGGGTTCTCACCTGAGCCCAACCATGGAGGTACCTTGATCTTGGCTTTCCAGCCTTTGGAACTGTGAGAAATAAATGTCTGTTGTTTAAGTCATCCAGTTTTTGGCATTTTTTTAAAATAGCATTTCAAATTAAGATGTGGGACAACAGGTGAAGTAGTCATAGGCAGGCTCTGGGATTTGGAACCTTTAGAGTAATGTTTGTTTAGAGATCCTAGACCAGAGATAATATTATTAATCTCTTTTCTTTAAAGTTATTGTATAAGAAATGGAGGCATCACTCTTAAATGGCTTATTCAACTGTAACTCTAACTGATCAGGAACAAGATTATTTGTATTAGTGAAAATACTAATTTATGTAAAACAAAACTTAGTAAAATGGGAACAAAAATAGAATATTTAAAACAGGAACTTTCCATCATTAGTCTGTTTTTTTCTAATTTCATTCATAAATTCAAAGAATATACCATCACAAAAGGAAGAAAATAATTAAGTAAAACACACGTATTGTGCTGATATTTTTAAAGAAAGCAGTTAGATTTTGCTCTCTGTGAGTATGTCTGTATTTTGCCTGTTAGTTCAGTTTGTTCATTAGATTCTGCATATGAGTGAAATCATATTGACAGCCAAGTGGGGGTAGGGCAGGTTAGGGGATGGAGGGACTGAGCAAAAAGGGCAAAGGACCCATGAGCATGGACAACACTCTGGTGATCTGAGGTGGGGAGGAGGGTATAAGGGCACTAAATGGTAACGGAAAAAATAAATAAATAAATTTCTAGTAAAAAATAAAATAAAAAATTGATCCATAAAAAACAATCTCAAATAACAATAAGGTTTGAAGACAACAAAATTATTTCCTAATTGTATAGAAAATCTTTTCAGTGGGATATTATACAACTATTACTTTGTATTATGGGAAAACTTCATGAAAAGGACATGCAAATTAAATGTATATGTACATGTGTATATACATATATACGTGTGTGTGTATAATTTCACTCATGTGGAATCTATTGGACCCAACAGAACTAAAAAGCAAAACAGAGTTGGACTCATTAGATAGAGAGCAGGCTGATAGCTGTCAGTGGAGGGGTACTGGCTGTTGAGGGTGGAGGATTTGAGAAAAAGGAAAAAAAAATAAACTCATGGACATGGTCAACAGTGCGGTGATTGCTCGATTGCAGGGGGGAGGAGAGGGGGAAGAGGGTATAGGGGGATAAATGGTGACAAAGGAGACTTGACTGAGGGTGGTGAGCACACAATACAGTATATAGATGGTGTGTTGTAGAATCATGCACTTGAAACTTGTAGAATCTTGTTAACCAGTATCAGCCCAATAAATTTAATAAAAAGGAAAAAAAAATAAAATACATGGGATGGTATATAGTATGCAACCATTCAGGATTGGCTTCAAAAGCATATACATATATATATACACATATGAATGCACACACATAATTGTACTTATATATGCATTATAAACTAAGTGCATTATAAACTAAGTACAACTGTAAAATATCATACATTGTCTATGGTTATTTTGGGGAAGATTACTTTTGTGTGATTTTTAAAAATTCCCTCTAATTTCAATATCTGTGCAATAGGCCCTAGCACTTGCATAACAAAAACGTTAGTCTTATTAGTGTCTATGGCTCTGCTTGACAATGAATTACCATCAAAAGGAAAGTCAGTTTCACCTGATGTTCATGGTGAAGAATCCCTGCATTGTGCAAATGTTGAAACACTATGCGTTGTTTGTAGTAGTTATGTCTAAGTTAGATACATGGAATTATGTTTGCACTATCTTTGTATATGCTCCTATAGTAAAAATTAGGTTATTTTTATTACTAATTTTAAAGCAAGTCACAATTTAAGAATTTCATAATTTTTACTTTGCTGAAAGCCTCAGAAATTTAATGATTATAGGGCAAGAATAGTATGGGAAATGTAGAAGCTAAAGAACTTATGACACATGGACATGAACTAAAGGGGGGGAGGGGAATGGGAGGGGGTGTGCAGGGTGAAGGGGAATGAAGGGGGAATGAGACAACTGTAATAGCATAATAAATAAAATATATTTTAAAAAATAAAAAAGATACATGAGTAGATATAATATATAAGTAAAATTAAAAATAAGGCTAAGCTCTTACTTGTATTGTAGAGGCCCAGATGTACACATTATGATAACAGTAATAAATATTGAGACAAGAAGATTATATGATGATGAAGAAAGAGAGGATGAGGCAGAAAGTTAGTTCGTCAGTCTTCAGGACTCAAACTGGACTTCTCTCTCCTGATCCTTTAAAAGTTGGTGCATGCTGCTATATAACCCTCAGCACGTGTTCCACTGCATTGCATTTCTTTATTTTATTATTGTCTGTTTTCTCCACTAGAGTGTTAGCTGGAAGAGGAGAAGGCTGTGGTCTCCATGGCCCAGATGGCATGCTCACTGTGTAGCGGTTGTCTGACACACTGGAAGTAATTGACGAAGATTTTAAAATTCATTATGGAGAAAGAATAAGCAATCAAGCCAAAATGAAATAGGGAGAAAGAGGAATAAGAGAAAAATAAACTAGGTCAAGATAGTTGGCATTGTTCTTTAAAACCACTAATTAATGATGTGGACTGTTTTATTTTTGTTTTATATTTAACCTAAAGCAGCGTTTTTGTTTGGTGTAGATATAGATACTTGAGAAATCTTTTGAAAATATTCAGAGTCTTTAATAAAGTTTCTCAAAATCAAATTGAGACAGCAGAAATTAAAAGAGAGGTAATACCTCGTAAATTTTTACCACACAGATAATATAATTAGTTATTTTAGCAATATAGATATCCCTCCAGCCACAGTTGTATCAATATTTATTTTTAGAAGTTTAAACACAAAATCCTTTTGTAGTCACCTCTCCAGATGAGAATCAAGAGAGCAAAGACCAAAACAACATGAGGATAAATGGACTACTAACAGAAAAAAAAACCACCAAACACCGAACAAGCAGACTTAGAGTAATGAACAGTAAGTGGAAGTCACTGTGATAGATTGCCATGTAAGGGTAAAAAATACTTGTGTCAAATGTTAAAATAAATGAAGTACCATAAATTATCTATCAGAACCAATTAAGAAAATACAAAGCAAACATTTAATTTTTTTTCTGATTCTATATTCAGTTAAAAAAAGTTTGTTGATTATGTTGTGGGGAAACATTGAAGCAAGAACTTTCAATTAGTCATGAGCTGCCTGACAGGTTTTGCTTGATTGGGACAATGGATTTGTTACACTTTAGGTCTGTACTCGTATTAGGTAATGGGGAATTACTGTTTGAGATATTGTGCTCTGTGCCTATTCCAATACACCAAGAGCAGAGTGGCTGTAAATTTCAGAAAATGTATTCCGAGGCACCATGGGAAAAAGTTACAATAAGGCTGATGAAGGTTAAATAAACCATACATTTTAGTTCAGGCTACAAATCTATAGAAAGTCCAAGCCAATAAAAACAAGAGTGCATCTGGTTGAAAAATAAAAAAAAAAAAGCCAGTTTATGCTTATTGTGAAAGATAAAGTCTTTTATAAAATGTTGAAATCTGTGATTTAATGAGAATTTCTTTTCTGTGGCATTTATTGCAGATGTATCAGTTTCATTCCGCAAGTACTGTTTTAAGTTTGTTTGACTACTTATAGCTGTGTTTTATTTTGTTAAGAAAAATAAAGTTCCAAAAAATGATTGAGCTTAGTATTCCCTTGATTTATAACATCTATACCACTTCCACCTTGCATGTAGGAGTCGCAAAATGTTTAAATTGTTATAAATGGTGTCTGTTAAAAATAGCATTAATCCAATAAATGAAAGGTCACCAGGGCAGAAGAAACGCCCCTTCAATGTTCTAGTAATAGGGAAGAAGGAAGATTGCTGTAAAAAAGGCACAAGACAGGAAAAACCTGGCCTCGGAGAAGATATTGATTACGGTCATGTGTTAATTGTCACATGTAATGCTAAGAGGGAATAGCTTTCTTATTTTATCTGATTCTACATTTTTATTGGGGATGTATCTTTACCCTGTTTTCTCTCTCTTATCCAATTCTCAAATATTTTGTTTTAAGTTGTTTTTTTTTTTAAGATCACCCAGAGAGTATTTTTACATGGCTTGTGATAACTTTTGTTCCCAAGTCCATTTTCAAGGATGTTTTTGTAACAAAGAGCCTTGGAGGATAGAAATGGTGTCCCCCTTTGGGGCAAAGGATGGATGATGAGTCTCAAAAAGATAATGTCTCCACCTGAGACAAAGGTTGGGCAGGTTTCCAAGCAACCATCTCTTAAGATGGGGGATTTTGTAGGTTTGGAGCTCCTCCCTTGTAGCACAAATTCCCTGTTGGTGCAGGGAGGTTACTTACAGATTGGGTTTTCTTCCAGTTTGCTCCCCAGTAGAGGTCAGGGAAGCCAATGCAAATATAAAAATCATGCTGCCTACTGTTCAGTGAATAGCAAACTCCTTTATTTGTGGCCCAGGAATCTCACGTCCTCCTTCAGAATCTGTAGAACTGTAGCAGGTTACCTTCCCAGTTCTTTACGTTTGTAACGACAAATTCCTCTGTTTGGAGGAAAGGCTCAAAGAGAACACATATAGAGTATGTTGATGACCTGCAAACCCAATGAAGTCATAGCCTTTTGAATGTGATTAGAAGAATAAGCTTATTTTAAATAGTTCAAGAATTTCCTCCTTGAGTAAGAAAAGTATTTCTTTTTAAATAAGAGGTTATTTTGGAGAAACAAGCTAAAAAGCATCTACTTTTTCCTGGGGCAATGTTTGTCAATGGCCAAAGAAAAAAGACCTCTTTTTGTAAGAACATGAGGGGTGTTCCTGGGAAACCTAAGCTAAGACTACACTGTGACTGTCCTGCAGAACTTGTTGTTTTAGATAACAACTTTAAATAAACATTTCTCCTTTATCTCTGCATTTTGAACAAGCAACCGGGGAGAGGTTCCATCCTTGCTCAAAACAATCTAAGTTAGGTATTCTGTTCCTAAATACATTCATCCTGGAAGTGAATGTTAAGACCATGAAAGCCTCTGGCCCACAAAAGTGGTTACCATTCAGTTGGGTACCACCTGTAATTCCTTCCTTAATCACTGCACATATTAACATGCACAAAAAAACAACCCATTTAAAGGTTGAGGAAAATCTCAGTATTTTTTAACAGCCAGTTGAAATATTGCATCAATATTTGTATTTCTTCTGTCTCATTGACCTATTTGTTTGTTTTTTTCCTGATTAACCTATTGAAAGATACTGGGGACATTTTATACTAAAAGGGCCATACTAGAATTAAAAATATAAATTCAAACAATATATACATTCATTTGCAAAGCCTAAAGTCACAGTGATTTATGATGGTGAACGGCTTCCGTTCCGTGGCACATTATAGTCAGTCTTTGGCCTCAGGGACTAGTTTATGCATCACGGTGTTCTGTCTACTCTGTGTGAAGTGTGATTCATATTGCATGAACCTAGAATACTATGTATATTTTTTATGATCATGGTCTTTTTTCATGATTTTTTTCTCATAATTAAACAATCAAATGATTGCCCTCTCATTTGTCTCCACACATTAATCTTATTTCAGTACATGGTCAAAGAAGTCTTCTATTTATGTAAATACAAATATATGAGGCAGTCATCAACTCATTTTTCCGCAGTGAATCTAAGTCAAGATTCTATTACAGAATTTCCAACTTTCTTTAACTCATCCTGAGTATTTAAATACATTTCTCAACTTTAAATATATCCCTTTCCTCTCCAACCAAAATGAGGTAAATGTCAGACTTTGGATTTGGTTTAAATTTACACCAAGCTCTTTCATCTCAAATGCACACATCTCATCTGTGACTGCTTATCATTGAGGTGACTGAAAGCAATTGCTTTAAGTGCTCAACTCAATATATCTACATCCATCTGTAGAACTTGGGTGTCACACTCTTATATATCACCGTGCTCCATGCCTCTACGATTCTTTCAATGGAGAATATAAGTCTCAGAGACATGCACTTGGCATTTGTCTTGAGTTACTGTAGTAACCTAACCCTGCTGCCTTCCCATCACAAGATTGGATAAAGAAATTATAGTCAAGGGTCAAAAATCGCGGACTTGGGAAAAAATAATGAAATATGGAATATCTGTTATACAAGTAAAAGCTAATATGCGTTTTTAAAGAAAAGATGTTTGAGCTGACTTTATTTCCTTAAGGATCAAAATGATTTTTTTAGTTCTACTAATCAACTTTCCTGTTCTTCAATTGCAGCTGACCCACTGTAATTTATATCTTTAATTTTTAGCTATGAAAATATAAGGCAGAGCATGAACAAAGTAAATAATGATCAGAATTCTCTTCAAATAACAAATTAATTTCTACGTGTGAAATGTAAATGCGGATGTCAAAAATAGTTTTTACCTTAACAATATTATGGATTAATACTGTCATGGCAGTCTGGCTGTGTTTTTGACAAAGTAACCATATCAAATTTAAATTTGTCAAATTTTTCTTTATACATAGACACTTCCACCACATAATACTCTCAGTGGTCTGTGAAATAATTATAGATTCTGACTGAAACTATATAGAAACAAAATAAGTTATCTTTTTAAATATATTCCAGTACTCTGCTGTGAAAGGATCTAAAAAGGAATAAAAATATTTTTGTGCGTCTAAAATATCATTATTTGTTTTTTAATAAGAATTAGATTAGCTTAACATCTATTACAGCCAACCAAATACTAATTAACCTCAAATTTGGAGAGTTCTCGCATAAGTCTCATTCTCGACAATTATTTTTATATGAGTGATTTATGTATAAACATATGTCACTAAATCTCCTTGTAAATCAGTTCCAAGTAAGGTAGCATTTACTGTTATTTTACATATTGAGCTATTTCCAAACATCATTACCACACTATGATTAAGCCACATCCTGGCCCTGGTGCCTGAGGTAAAATAACAATATTTCTTACCATCAAGGTAACGGACCAGGACCCACTGGTGGTGGAACTAGGGAAAGCCTGTGGGGCTTAGGAACTGTTCTACCTTGTACTCTCAGAAAGGATCAAGAAACTTCACTTTCGTAGAGAGCACCGCATATGCATCCCCGCACCTAGCTCCTTGAGCTTTGAAGAGGTCTATGAAGAAGTCTTTAGTTTCATTTGAGGGTTAGGGTGGCGTCACAGGTGCCTCCCAGTGTTGGGCGGGGCAGCTTCAGGTCCCGGCAGTGAACTCGCTTCTCTGCTTCTTTATTCCAGCCAGCCATACAGTGTTTTCAGCAGTAAAATGCAGAGACATTATTCTCAGTCAGCTGTTCTGTTAAGGCTCTGCTTCTTAACCTTTTATTAGTGTATCTACTACAATCCTAAAAAAAGAAGAGAGAGAGAGAGAGAGACAGAGAGAGAGACAGAGAGACACAGAGAGAGAGATTCCTGAGCAATGTGTTTAGAACCCAGTGGATCCGCTTGGTGCTTCCTGGCAGCTCTTTGTTCCGTTGTAATGGTGAATGGTGTGCGCAGCCACCGTGGCCTGCGGAAGGTATTGCTGCTGTGGGTGCAGGTCACTCAGGAGTGGAAACTTGGGTTACACTATCAGTTAGGCTATTCAGACCAGAGAAGGTGACAGCTGCAGGTGAGGAAGGATTTGAATGAATAGAGGAGGAAAGGAAGGACAGGTACCAGTTACAGTACTGAGCACAACTAGAGGAAGTCCCCCCGCACTGTTCTACATTTCCTCCCTGGAAGAAATGCCCACATGAACCCTGAGGGAGCTGCTCCCTGAACCTGTCCACAGGGTGTGGACAACAGGCAACATGGAAGTGCACAGCTCAAACCTCTTGGTGTGGAAACATAAATGATTGATGACACTCTGTCTCTAAAACTACATTTTGGTCATGGCCACCCTCCTGTATACTGCTATAACCATGAACGGCAAAGGTATTAAGGTCATCTTAGTATAATGAGAAGCAGGACACCTCTTATGGTCACCTTGTTGAGGGAATCGCAGTCCATCTGTGTTCGCCGATTGGTGTTATTCAGAGGAAAGTAAACTTTCCCCTATATTCACAACAGAAGGTAGTTTTACAGCCTGGGGCAATGGGCCAGTGGCAGTTAGGTCCTGTCCTCTCTCAGAGCCTGAGAGATAGGACCACTAACTTCCTTCTGTTTACATTCAAAGGGGTGCCTGCCAGGTCCTTGAGAAAGACAGTCCTGGGTTATAAAATTGGCAAGAAACTATTGAAAAGATTTACAGTTCAAAGAGCAAAGAGACTACAATGACTTTTCTAAAGTGAATGCTCCGAGAAAAGGGAAGAGAGGGACCTCAGTGGTTAGGTCATTCATAGTCCCAGTCTGTAAGGGTCAGGGCAAGAGAAACATCGGAGACCTAGAGGCAGGAAGTAAACTGTCTAACGTTTAGTCCGGCTGAGGGAACTTCAAAGCCACCTTGGTCACCTCCCAGGACCCTTTGCCCCCTTCACTTGCTGCTCACCCCCTCTCCCCGATCAGCAAATCTCTTGTGCGTACATCCCTCCATGGAGTCTCCTCCTGTCAGTGGGCCCAAACCAACGCAACAGTATTACATGTAGCTGTGTCATGCATACACTATGCAGTTCACTTGAACTGTAGTCTGCTATGCAGTACTAAAGAGTATCAGCAAGCTTGTTGGCACATAAATGTCTCGTTTGAATAAAAACTCCATCCAGATTGATGCAGTTACTGTTCCCAGCAAGGCATGAGCTTAGTGAACACAAGGTACTGGATTACAATTCTCACCAGTCACCTGTCCTGGAGGCCTGGTTAAAACAGAAGTCAGTAGTTTGGTTATTGTTATTATTTCTATTGCCACTATTTTGCACTGTTATCTTGCTGTGTCAATTGCAGTGGTCTCTTGGCTTCTTCTGCTTATCTTCTGAATGGAAATATGCACACACACACAAGCCTCACAAACACAGGCAAAAGGACACAGCATCCTCTTATAAGAGCCACAGTGTGGATTTCCTAAAGATTATGTGGGATTTAAATAATGGTGATTCTAACAATTAATATTACATATATATCATAAAAAGCAGATGTTACATAAAACTGGATACATACCTTATTGATATATGTTACCATGTGAGCAATAGGGACATGAAAAATGGTAATTTCTCTCAATATTTGCATCATTTTGCAGATTTTATTTTTAGGAACTTCATTTAACCCACCATGATATTAATGATGACCTATAATAACTGCTAAAACTTTAGTCAATCATTGGCATGCTTTCAATTATTTGAATATATGGGGCATGAATAATTAATTTTCAGTTCTCATTTTGATATTTTTCATTATTCAGCCTGCAGAAATTCACCATCTCCACCCAGAGCGCTCACACACACACATACACACACACACACACACACACACACACACACACACACAAGCCAAGACATTCTACAATACTTTCTTTTTCCTCTTACTGTGTTAAGTAGAGTTAAGGGGTACTTAACAGAAATTCACTTTATTTAGGGCTATAATACAGTGGTAACTGGGCTAGGACTCTCACTCATGTTATTTAATAGTCTCAACACCTGTGTACTTGGCATTACCACCCATGTTTATGAAGAAATTAAAAACTAAATCTAAGGGGAAAGAAAAACTCTTTTAGGTTCTCAGAGAATTGTTGAGCCAGGAATGAAGTTCAGGCCTGTCTGACTCCAAAGGCCCTGCCTTTCTGTTTTAAGACTGATTTCCTTTTCCATTATGCTATTAAAGTCATCAACCAATGAGTGCATATGAACTTAGTGGTATGTATTGCAATGACATGTTTACATATTTTATTAGCATTAAAATAGGCTAATGGTAATTGCTATATTACTGAGATATATGTTGCATACTCTTAATGGCTATTGCAATATGAATAAGACATGAAGAGAATTTTTGTAGTGGTGATTGTCACTTCAAGAAGATCTATGAAGAAGTTTACAGGTTACAAAAACTAAATATGCTGAAGAAAAACACTATCATGATGCATATCCAAGAACAGCACTGCTTGAATGTCTATGGATCATAAAAGTAATTAGACTGGGAAGTTTTAATGTCTGTTAAATGTAAAGTTAAAATGATATACTTAAAAAGATGATATACTTAAATGGTCTCCCTGTCTTCAGATCCTACCTGCTTTAATCCTCTTCTTCTTGAAATATAGCTTTGATTATGTTAAATCAGTTTTCCAAGTTTCGTTAGTTCCATTTCCTTCAGCATTGACAGGAGAATAAAGATCATTTTTATCATCTGATATAATAAGCCATTCATGACCTGACTCATCTAAACTGCTGCTTTCCAACTCTATGTTTTCTTTAATAAATTGTATTTACTTGCTCCACATATACCATAGTTACTTATTAGCTCATTTTAAAGTGCCTGTACCTACCTATACATTAAAAAGTCCTATCTGCTTTCATCTGCTTAAATTATACAACTTGTTAACATCTGGTTCCTAGCTATGCTTATGTTAAAAATATTTCTATATATTATATGAAGTAGTAATTTTTCAGCACATATTTTATTGGTGTATTGCTTAGATATAAGAATACGATCAACTCTCCTCTCATCAATATACATCGGGGCTCTTCGGTCAGGGAACTGATTGTCCAGGAGTTTGGTAGACTAGTCCCTTCGGATGGAGAAGTTATGAAGCATGAAAACAGGGCTTGAGGGAGAGAAGAAGGCTGCTCCATGAGGAGTTCCGCATTGTCTGTTTTCCTGATCATTCTCACGAGTTTTACAGACATCGAGTTAAATCTCGTAAACATGTATCTCTGCATCTTCCTATTTGCAAAACATCTACATTCTCTGAGCTAATTGTACTGAAAAATCATCATCATCAGCATCATTATCATAGTTATGCGCTTGGGGTTTTTAATAAAAATATTCTACTCTAATTTTAATTATTCTACTCTAATTTCCAATCACATTTTATTGTTTTTTAAATATTATTTTTAATAAGGAGAAACATTGATACAGACTTCCTTATAAAAATATTTCATAGTGTTATTATATATAAGAAATAAATATTCATTATTTATGAATATTTATAAGAAATAAATATAAAGATTTTATAATAGAATAGTTTGAGGACTTGATCTAAAGAATGAGAATAATTTTTACATATGCTCACAATATAAAATTATACATATCATTTATATATACACACATTTTGTGTGTGACCTATGCATTATGTCCTCTTTTGTTTCAACGTTATCTCATTTTAAGTGTGGAACAATTACATGACTATACATATTGACATGTACATATATAAACACAAGGACATCAATATGCAAATGTGCACATATGTAAGATAATATATATGATAAATTATATATCATTAATATAAAACTTACATTTCTTAATGTTTTGGCAACTGATGTTAATCTTTAAATAAAATGGGAGGTCAACTGTGAAAGAGCCTAATGTAACATAATTCACCAAAATGATCGCTGGTCAATTAAAAAGCCACACTTTGAGCTGTTTACCTCACTAAATTGCCCAATTTGTTTATTTCAATGTGTTCATTTGAACACTGTTAGATGGATGTTTTCTAAAATTCAAAAAATTGGAAGCCATGGTTGAATTACAATTATGACAAATAAAAGACATTAGTTTTGTAACTGTAGAAATATCTTTGCACTATCATAAAGTAAGTTTCCATGTTATAGAGCCATTTTACACCATTTTGCCATTTTAAAACTGATGAAAAATAACATAACATCAATTAGTGAATTATAAGAATGCCAAGTCATATTAACAAGCAAATACTGTATACATACCAGGAAAATGCTTTGGAATGATGTCAATATATTTAATTTCAAATATTTCTTGTTCATGCATAAAATATTGAAAGTAAAATAGATATAACATCTAAATATAGAGCATATCTTTGATAATATATGGGAAATGTTTTTCCACATTTTTCTTTGAAAACAATAACATTAAAAATAAACTATCATTTAGAATTAAGTGTGGATAACAACATTTTCCTTTTCCCTTACACTCCATCTGACTATCCTACACTGCTCTCAAATAGAAGATTCAGGAATCCAAGCACTGTTCCTGATTTTGGCTCCAAAACATAGACTGTCAGGATGAACGAGGATTCAGGTTTTAACAAAACTGGCGCTGCATTCGAAGATTAGCCATCAGCTTCAACTACATGCCAACTGCAGCAGCTGGTCTTTAAAAGTCTTGCATGATCATTTTAATTCTGCTCATTGATTTATCTAAAATAGATGAAGAGAAATAAACAATAAGGAAAGGAGGATACAAGTGTCTTCATGTTGTTTTCATGGTATTGAAATCAACAAATTTAATTTTTTTTTTGTCATTGAAGGATCAGTGAATTTAAAAATGATAGTGAATATTTTGGACCATATCTCAGAAACTTCCTCAGACAACAGACTACTACATATTTCATGCACTACATGCATGCATGTATGTATGCACATGTGTACATGTGTACATGCACACACATATCATAGTTACAATTAATTTGAAAAGTAGAGATGTAATATTACATGCTTAATTTATAGTCCCTCTTGAGTACATAGCTTAACTGTATGCACAGATGCTGATACATAACTATGATAGCGGCTGTCAATATGATTTTAATACCCTGTATGATTTTTAATAGCACTGAGGAATTAAATGCTTCAACTCAAGTTATTCTTCCATATCCTGTATGCTTTATTCATAATAAGATTCTTCATCATTCACTCAGATATTCAAAAGAAATGACTTATAGTGAGTAAAGACTGATTTATTTCATACAGTATAGGAATTATTCAACATATTTAAATAAAAATTACATCTTAGAGTGCCACCAGGATGTTAAAGGGACTAAAACTTTCTTGTTATTTCACAAGTTGTGAAGAGAGTTAGAAATGTTTGGGCTGGGAAATAGACTTGTGTTACCTCACTGACGTACAGTGAGGTAAAGGAGGGCTTGCTTTAAGATGTATCTCCCAAGAGTTTAAAACCCTTCAACATAAAAAATGGGGGTTGGCAAACAGCTTTTGATATACTGTTAAGTAAGATCATTCTTTCAATGACAGCTGTTCAAAAATAGATTAGAGGTCTTGGGACGTAGATTGTAGAGGGATTGAAGGACAGGGCTGGTGACCGTGCTGGGTCTTCAAGCTGCAGCGCCCAACTGAGAAGCCAAATGTGTTTAGATAATAATCTATTAAAGATAGATTAGGTAGTGTGTTGTTCCTAAAGATAACACTTTATAAGGCTGAAAGTTCACTTTCAATTTTCTTTTATTCACCTAAGATTTTATTTCTAGGTCCCTTTTACTTAGTGATTTTTCACATTAAACTTCCAAATGATAGTTTAATTTTCCCTTAAAGTTACTCCAAATGGCAACGTGTTGTCTTAAGAATTAGAAAATATGGAAATCAGGAAGATATCTGCAGTGTTTTTAACAAATCTGTGAGTTGAATAAATTTTGAAATCATTAAAAATAAAGTGAGAAATGTTCCTCCTCTCACAAAATTTGTCATTATGGAACCATCTGGCATTTGGAATACAGATATTAAAATAAAATTCATGAAATCTTACATTACTATTCATAATGTATGATTGATCTTTTTAGCAGATTTTTTCAAATTAACCATTCTTGTTTTCCTTTCAAAACATATTTATATGACCAAAACATTTTATATCACATTAAAATATACTAATAAGAGAATTACTATATTATGTGCTTTTATTTATTTTTTAAATTATTTTATTGTTGTTCAATTAAAGTTGTCTGTATTATGTGCTTTTAAAGAATATGAAGAGTAACTTCATGGTACAGTATATGGAAATTATTTGGGGAAAATAAAAAAAAAGTATTATATGCCCAGAGAAAACATAATTAAATATAATTTTAAAATCATTTTTCTTCCTTAGGAAAAAAGTAACTGAGCGGCTGTCATGTAACTGTGCCTTTTGAAAACCAAATGCATAATTAAAGGTCGTTAGGACAGCAAGGTTATTCTATGCACATTACAGTCTTCTCCAGGTCCCTATGCAAGGGAACAGTGTTATATTTTGAGAGTCATAAAAAAACTGTGTCCAATCATAATTTAGAGTGGATTTTCTTCAAAGTTCTTAATTATAGGTCACTTCAGTGGTGTGACAGATGGTAGAAAGGTAAAGTGGATAACAAGACACAAACACAGGTGGCAGAAATGTAGAGGGGATTTTTTTCTAAAGTAATGTCAGTCTTAGCACTTTGACGGTGTTAGGACTCTCAGGCAAGATCACAGAGGAGGTCACTGCTGATCTTCTTAGGTCATTTAAGAATGAATAATTGCCTTAAGTGAAACAATCCTGTTAATTATCACCTTGAAAGAACACAGTGAAAGTACATTAAAGTGTTTTTTTTTTTTGGTCAACAAAAGAATATTCCTTGTGGCTTTTAAAACATTTCCTTAACAAATGAACAACTTAAATTATTTGTCATCTGAATCAAAAATAAATAAACAAAAAAGTATTTGCAGAAATCAAATTGCACTAGCCAGAAAGTTTGTAAACATATCAACCTAGACAACCATATTTAAAAAATTTTTACAAAGAAATACCTTATAGTATCATTTAAATATACCTTTTTTTGTCATAATTATTCTCAGGGACAAAAGGAGGAGGAGAGGAGCTAGGAAGTCCTGCTAACCTTGACCAGAGAGACCCAGGTATCCCTTGTGAACTGACTACAGATCATTCTAAACGGCTAGAATTGGAAGCAAAAGCAGCACCAGCAACAACCAGAGCAGGAACGCAACAAAACACTCCACCAGGAATTATTCAATTAATATTTATTCTAGAAATATTTACATACATCTCACATTTTCTTATGTGCTGCAGTGGCTTAGATAAAGTTACATGTACTGACCACATCTAAAACTTTGAGAACAGACCATCGTCTAGCCTGGTTGAGGAACTTTTTGATGCCTCTCATTCTGCTAGAACAGCACTAAACACCGCAGCACCACTGTGATGCATGAATACTACTACTAGCCTAGAGAACAAAGAGAAGCTGCTGTCCATCTCATGCTTGCCAGAAGGAATGGGAACAAACACTGTATTTTGGAGTTTGGAATGAGGAGGCAGTGCTTCCAGCTGAACAGTGTCGTCTCCTTTACCCAGAGGGGAGCTCCGACACTAATAGAACTCGTCTGGGTTTTCATCAAAAGAAGCTACATGTACCTTCAAACTTGGGCAAATGTTGATTGAGATATTATAACTGCGAATCATTGCCTATGGCAAACATTTTATTTTAGAAATTTTCAGACCTTTCATCTCTTTACCCTTTTCACAATCAACTGATATCCCTGGGTGACAGAGGTGCTCGGTTGATTCCCTAACACAAAAGGGTGCAGGCAAATGTATCCAACTTTCCTTGATAAATGGAACTTCTTTATGTTGACTTTTAAAATAATAATATCCAGTGTTATAGGTTGGGCTGTATTCCCTCAAAATATAGATATGTTGAAGTCCTCACTCCAAGTACCTCTCAGATCATGGTCTTGTTTTGAAATATGGTTGTTGCTGATACAATTGGTTAAGATGAGGCCATAGGAGAAGTAGAGTGGTCCCTTAATACAGTATGACTGATTTTTTTAAAGAAGGTGGTCTTGTGAAGACAGATAAACACAGGGAGAAGGCAGAGACAGGAGTTATGCACCTTCAAGCCAAGATACACCAGAGATTGCTAAAAAAGCACAGAAAGCTAGAAGAGGCAATGAAGGAGTCCTTGAAGATTTCAGAGAGGGAACATGACCCTGACAACTCTTAATTTCAAGCTTCCAACCTTCAAAACTGTTATTGTGTACATTTATGTTGTTTTAAGCCACTTAGTTTCAGGTGCTTTGCTATGGCATCCCTAAGAAACTAATCAACCTGGCTAAGAAAATATTCACTTAATTAAAATCAATACTAGGCTATTATATTTGATGAGTTCATTCCCAGAAAAGTTGCTTTTTATTGGTTCCTCTTACATAATAAATGCACATATGCAGAATATAGAATATATGTCTCCCTTTTTTGATGTTGTTTGTATGTTGATACAATATTTCAAATACCTGAAATAATGTTCTTACATGAAATTGCAAAAAGAAAACACAACCTTCTTTAGAATATTTCTGATTGTTACATGCATTGTCAAGAAATATTTCTCTTATACTTATTCTTTAATTGATATAAAGAGTAGTTAAATTTGTCATATCTGAAATGGTCTGTGTACCTACAAATTACTTCTATTCAGCCAATGACCAATATTAGTTTATTGTAGTTCATTCCTTGATTTTTTTAAAAATTGTGTGTTAATAATTGGGCCCTTGTTAAATTTTTGGTTAATATAAGATTGAATTAAAATGTGAATATAGGCAAAATAAATAATAACAATAAATAGTAATGAAATTGGTCTCAATATGTTTATTTTTATAAAGTTTTGCAAAATGAAAGCTTTAGATGAAGGCATTATTCACTTTATGAGTAGTAGAATGTTGTTTTGGTTGTATAGATCATTTTGTTCTGCTTCTGATTTTGCCATGTAGTTATACAAACACACGCACTTGGAGAGAGAAATAGTGCTTATAATTGAATCATTCTATTATAGTTCACATCAAGAATGCTTACAGGTTAGGATGTATCAAGTGTTAAGTCAGTAACAGCATCACTCTTAGCTTGGAAATGTAAGGAAATTTATGTCTAAATTTGACTCATGAGTCTGATCAGACAGTGTTAAAGCAGAGCCCTATAGAGGAATCATCCTGTTAATTTGTGCCATATATGGATAAAGCTCTAGAAAAGCCATATACATTCAGGATTCTGTTGCTTATTTGTTAGTTGTTGGGTGAATCGGCTGAACAGATCTTGAATGATTTCCAATACAAAGTCAAGCAACTGCAATGATTTCAGACAAGTTTCCTTTCTTTTGTCTTTTGTTAGTATATTTTATTGATTATGCTATTATAGTTCCATTTTTTCTACCCTTTAGTCCCCTGCACTCCGCAACTCCCTCCATCCAGCATTCTTCCGTCTCAGTTCATGTCCATGGGTCATATATACGAGTTCTTCGGCTTCGCCATTTCCCGTACTATTCTTAACCTTCCCCTGTGTTTTGTACCTGCCATGTATGCTTCTCATTCCCTGTACCTTCCCCCCATTCTCCCACCTGCTCCTCCCTGCTGACAACCCTCTATGTGATCTCCATTTCTGTGATTCTGTTCCTATTCTAGGTCTTTGCTTAGTTTGTTTTTGTTTTTTAGCTTCAATTGTTCACATTTGTCAGTTTGTTGTCATTTTGCTGTTCATAGTTTTGGTCTTCTTTTTTTCTTAAATAAGTCCCTTTAAGATTTCATATAATAAGGGCTTGGTGATGATGAGCAAGTTTTGAAGGAACTACGAATATTAGAACACTGTGGTCTCTATTTCATTAGGAAATTTATCCAAAATTTTGAGAAATAAGCTTGCATTATTTATGAACAATCTCATATATTGTCTGTCTGGTATTCAAGGATGTTGTTCTGATTTACCATATTTACTGCAGACAAAAATATATTTAGTCCTGATACAAGGGAAGAAAAACAAAAGGTTAGAAAGGAAAAATACATACGTATGTATTTCAGCTTTATCATTAGTAAATAAATCATTGCCCATAATGAAAGACAGATTAACAAATCAGAGTCTTAATAATTAAAACTCTTTACTGTCATTTACCAATAATCAATTTTCATAATACCTTTAAGTCTAAGGGACCCAATAAAATGAAGAGATACAGGTCTTTGTTTTTTTAAAGTTGCAGTCCGATTAGCCTGTCACCACTGGTGGACAGCTGTCCCTGAGGCAGGTGAAAGCTCTCACATGGCCAGGGGCGAGGTGCCATTTTATGTGGTGCTTTAGGACACAGTCTCGCACGTAACTCAAATTATAACTTTGGTCTTTGTTCTGCTGTCATTTATATTTAATTTCGAGACATTTTTCACAGTTTCTAATAATCTAAACTTTCTTTTTCTTGCTTTTGAGGATAGATATGTATCTTATATTTTATTATTTATTAATATCATTTCATATATGTATCAGGTTTGATGTACAAAGAAGAGATGATATGTACTCAGCACAACACCTGGAAACTGATAATCCCTCCAAGCGTTTAATTCAAATATTTAATAAATGCCGTAAACTATGGCTGCCTGGATTGGGGTTAAAATGGGTTTTAATCTACTCCCTGACCCTCGCATTTCAGAGGCATCTTGTCTCTAAACATACTCTAAATTGAGTCAATGGAGGTGGGCTTTGAAGTGCAAAGTGATATACTTGAATTTCATGTAACACTTAAGGTCCATAGATTTAATGTTTGCCAGGAAACAATAAATTACTAATTAAGAAGAATTTATTATTTTTATAGCATATTGACTTCCTTTTTGACATGAATGCTTTTTAAGGAATCTTGAATTTTGGTGCACAATAAAACAAATATATTTCCTGTTTTGCACCAATAAGCCAAAACAATTTCTGTATTTAATGGAATAATATCAGTTTCCCTACTATATACCTAAGCCTGAAGATGTACCACTGACCAAACTTTAAGAAGGTGATTTTCTGTTCATGTCAGAATACATTTGTAAGCCAACTATGAACAATAACTTGTCTCCTTGGGTTACTGGGATATTACGTTTTTACTAGTAAAGGCTCCTCAGAAAACATGGTATAGAGCAGGACCTTGGACTTAAACACTTTTCACATCTATTATCTTTCTCTGGTGTTTGAGTCTAGTCAAATTCATGAGAACAGACTTCCCTTTATAAAGGAATTTCTTTTTTTTTTAATTTTTATTGAATTCATTGAGGTGACACTGGTTAATAAAATTATACAGGTGTCAGGTATGCAGTTCCACAATACATAACCTGTATATTGAATTGTGTGTTCACCACCCTAAGTCAACTCTCCTTCCATCAACGTTTAACCTCCTTTTATTTTCTCTTTTTAAAGATATCATAAAATTCTTGTTCAAGTACAGTTTTCTCCATTTGCCTCTCACCACGCCGCCCCCCCCACCCATTCCTCTCTCTCACCCTAGAATCTATGACCTTTGGCTTTGGCCATGTGTCCTTTATACATGTTCTTTGATGTATAAGAACATACATGTTCTTCCCTTATTTCCCCCATTACCCCCCTGCCCCCTCGCCTCTGATTACTGTCAGTTTGTTCTTTATGTGAATGTTTCTGGTTATATTTTGCTTGCTTGTTTGTTTTGTTGATTAGTTTCCACTTATAGGTGCAAAGGCCTGCAACCAAGATTAGTCTATCCAGTGAGCCTCTCAATTAAAATGGAAGGTGAAATAAGAAGTTTGACAGATATAAAATGATTTCTATGGCCCTAAAAATAGTAAGCCTCCCTGCTTGCCAGTATGTGAGATGGTAACTACGGTTTTCTTTTAGAATCATTGTGTGAAAGTTGATATCAACTGCAGTTTGCTATAGTTCTTTTAAAGATACCTAAGAAGGAACCACATAAATCTGTTTGTGGAAATTGACCTAAACACTCTAGCAGTATAATGCATAAGTCAGAAACCAAGTTGCTGCAAAAAAATTTCCAGATATAAACTGATACTAAGAGTTGTTCCAGCACCTCAATGAACTTGAGTGGTTAGTAAATAGTGTGGTCATGTAATTATCATCCTGCACAGTTTATAGTGAGTGAAAGCATTATTAATTGTCTAAGAAAAAAACCATAGTGGAAATGTCTTGGGAAAGCTAAATGTGTGATCATCTAATTTGCACTTTCATGAATTCTGCCAACAGTGAGAAGGCACTAGTGTATTTTGCATTTCAACAGACAGAGCCATAAGGTCTTGAGGAAATATATATCAGATCAAGAGTTTCATGTTAAACTAATTTTTCCACAATATGATCATCTACAGGTACACTGTAGGACATATTCAATACAGATTGACTCAGACAAACTTTACTGCTCAGAATACAGGTGAACGATGTTAGCACCCTTAGTTTATTCTTGGATTTAATTGGTTTCATACAATAGTTTGAAAAGTGTGTGTGTGCTTACATGTGTGTGCATTAATTAGTAAATACACATATAAAATTGTAGAGAGATTTTTTGCTTGATGTTCACTGATTAATAAGAAAATAAAATCCTAGAATATGGCTTTTCTTAATTCTATGGCCCAATTAAGTTCACTAATTCACTTGTATGATAAACATAAATAAAAATCACTTAACAAATAGTTTGTTATGGTGCCATCATATTTGGGAAATGTTTTGGGAACATTTATACAGATACAAATATAATCTTAAAAATATAAAAATAAATACTGATTTTTTAAATTTAATTTTATTAGATAGTTTGCATTTTAGCAAGTGACAAATATTGTATGATGAATATTTTTCCAGATATTATGCATATACACAAATTTTAGTACATATTAAACATAAATTATAGATAAATCTATTTTTTACTCCTACTACTTATTAACAAAAACTTATTTAAAAAAGCCTCACACAAGAAATTGGTTAAAATTCTATAATATTTTACATAGATTAGCTATTCTTGAATTATGGGGCCAATAGGCTCAATTGTAGGTTCAATTAACACCTAACATTGCTTTACATGGAGTTGCCTTTTGACCCAGTGATTCCACTGCTGGGATTATACCCTAAGAATCCTGAATCACCAATTCAAAAGAACCTATGCACCCCCATGCTCTTAGTAGTGCTGTTCACAATAGCCAAGTGCTAGAAACAGCCTAAGTGCCCATTAATAAGTGAATGGATTAAAAAACTGTGGTACTTTTACACAATGGAATACTACGTAGCAGTAAGAAAGAAGGAATTCCTACCCTTCACGAAAGCATGGATGGAACTGGAGAGCATTATGCTAAGCGAAATAAGCCAGGCAGTGAAAAACAAATAACATGTGATCTCACCTATAAGTGGAACCTAATCAACAAAAGAAACAAATGAGCAAAATAGAACCAAAGACATGGAAATAAAGAACAACCTGGAAGTGACTGGAGGTGAGGGGGACATATAGAGAAAGAAAGGGAAGGGATAATTCAAGGAACGTGAACAGAAGACTCATGGGCACAGATACTGAGGGGTGTGAATTGACTGTGGGAGTAGGGGAGATAAGGGATGAGAGAGCAATGGGGAAAAAGGAGGGACAACTGTAACTGAACAACAATAAAAAAATCAGTATAGTGAGTTATCATAACAGAGGAAAGACAGAATGTTACAAAGAAAGAAGAGATTAATATTACTAAACCAAATGAAACAAAGGCCAAAAAAAGGAGATTGAATTTACTGAACAATATATTACAATTAAAAAACCTTGGAAAATGTTTATTTCAGGAGGAAGAAGAAAGAATAATAAATAAAAAGTATTTCAGTTTTAAAAATGAGTTGGAAATTCAGTGTTTTAGTCAGGTTACCATGCCATTGGTATTTTACACAAAATTATCACTGTCTTTAGGTGTATAGTTTGGTGAGTCCTGTCTTGTAACCACCACCATCAAGACAAAACATTTAATCCAGTCTAATAAATTCCATGATGCCCTTGTACACAGCTCCATACTGTCCCCCAGCCTCTGACAACCACTGAGGTAATGTGGACATCATTCATGTCATGCCTTTTCCCTTTCCGGAACGTGACCATCACCTGTGGAATCACACAGTGTGTAACACTTTGAGTCCAGCTTCTGACCCTCACCGCAGTGTTTTGAGATACAACCACGTGGTTACTTTGGTTACTTTTTCCTTTTATTATTAAATATGTCCATTCTATAGGTGTATCAGCAGCTGATGGCCATTCAGTGTGTTTTCAATTTAAAACAATGATGCAAGTGTATATTACATTGCTGTAAATGCAAAAGAAATCCCAAAGTCATCAAGTGAGTAAAATCTGATGAACAAGGTGTTAAGTATTTACATGTTATCTCAAACCTCACAAGAATCTGATGAGGTAGACAATGATTATTCATGATTTACAAATTAGTAAAAGTAATAATAAATAAGCAGCTCAAGGTCTCACAGTTATACAATGCAAAATTAATATTCAAACCCACGTTGCCTGAGTCACAAGCTCTTTCTTTTTATCTTCTTTTTCAATAAATAGTTATTTCAGTCACTCAGATAACTGAGAAACAAAGAAAAATTAGGGTGCCTGGGATTCTTCTTAATAGTGTTGAGCTTCTATTTCAGGATTTTCTTATATAACTAAATACTTTAAAACATCTTTAAGTACCTAATAGACATTAAGCTAAATAATTTTTAGCTGCTATAATTTAAAGATGTATTGTTATTTTCTAACCAAAATTCTCTTAGTGAAGGGGACATATGTTATATTGTAGGTGGCTACATTTTAGTAAATTATGTTACTTCTTCATCTTTCTCATTTAAAATAAAGCATTCAAGACACATCCCGGGGACAAAAGTAATTGTTTATTCAAAGTCCTCCTGGGGTTGCGAATTGCCTTAAGGTAATGTCCCACTGGTCAGAGGCTACAGGATAAATACCCATCCCTCCTAAGATCTATTCGTAAAAACTGGGGAGAAAATGTTGTCAGTGTCTTCTACAAAATAAATTCCATAATTCAAAATTCTAAAAATTAAAGATTTAACATTGCTTTTGGTCTAAAGCAATTATAATTTAATAGGCTGGCTGGCTGAAAAAGAACCCACATGAAACTAACTATCTTTACCTACTTTTATAGTGAAAGAATTCCTGTTCAAGTCCATTTTAATAGCAACAATCTAACAGTTATTTTTTCATTTTATAATTTTATATACGTATATATACGTGTAGTATATAATACAGTATATATTTAATTTTAAAAGGTAAATATAGAATATGTTTATAATATATTATAGTTTAGCATATTTTACCAGTTGTCCCAGTTAACCTATAATGATCTAACAAAAATGATTGAGATGATAGCAATTATTATAAAATCCAGACTAATCAACATTGCAATATAACATTTGTTTACTTTAGAAATTAAATGGATATTTTGATATAAAAATTTTTATTAATATTACTTGATTTTTAAAAATTTTTATCTTCATTATCTTAACAAGAAGAGTCTTGTATAATGCCTTCAAAAGCTTAGGTATTTTAAATTTTAATTATGCATTTTCTCTCTTTACTCCTTCTCTTATGGTCTAATTAAATTTGTTTATAAAAGCTATAATCATTTAATAAATGTCAATGGTTTTAGGTTATCCTTTGTACAGGTAGGTTAATTAAATAGTTTTTTTGTTTTCTTTTTAACAATGTGAAAAATGCATTTCTATACAAGGCACATAATAGAATAAGATAGATTTCAGCCTGAAATGGACTGTAAATCAACTTTGGTACTATGAATATTTTATAGCAGGCATTTATAAACTAAAAAAATCTGACATTTATATAGAAATTGTGCATGCATAATTTCCCTCTTATGTCATTTCTCTGAGATGAAGGTAATCTTAAAATGCAAGGTCAAACAAATGATAACCCCTAACAAATAATAATAGAAGTTAAGGACAGGTATCAGAAAGCAATTTGGCATTTTCCTATCTATAGGGAGTTTAATATCTAATGCATGCCTTCAGATAAGACTACAAAAGGTGAGGCAGGAAATCCTTGCTGTAATATGAAGATAACTGCAAGGTAGATAAATCGTTCCATTGATTTAATGGCTGTTAGAGCTTCCTGGCCAAAACACCGTTGGAGCTGCTCTTGTGGGATTGCAGTGTCTCCTATATCTGATAAATGGTATGACCAGGACAACCTCAGTCTCAGCAGGAAAGACAGTGAACAAATTGTCAGCATGATTTACATACAAGTTGTCAACAGCATCTGGGTTGCTCTGTGAAAGAATGATGGGTAACAGATGTTCTGGGAAATGCTACCATCTGCCCTTTCTCAAAATACATCCCCTGTGAAACAATGCATCAGAATGGATGCCACGGAGATACCTTTCTTTTGAAGAACTTAACCATTCTCAGTATTTCAACGTTACTTGTGGCCATCAGGAAAGCAAACTGTCTTAAAGTGTAAATACAGTCAGGGTAAGCAAGCAGACAGATCCTTGAAAAAGCCTTTTTATTCATGTAGTTTGGAAGGAGAATAGTTGATAACTCTCCAGTGGGTATGCTGCGAAAAAATCCATCAGGTCAGGAACTCCACTTGTGCAGTCTATTGGGTGATATAATGCTAGTCTATTATCTGGTTAGTGATTTGTTTAAATTCTACAGTTCTTTCCTAAACAGGTAAACTTTCCATCCTGCAACAATTGCTCTGGAAAAATATAAATTAACAAGAAAAATATGTAATTCAATATACTGACACCTGTATTCCCATGTTGTATAGATATTTATACTCATGACAATGCTGTATCAAGTGTTAAAGGTCAAATGTGCAATAGCTGATCAGTATTAGTAATAGTAACAGGTCAAGGCTCTCAACAGTGGAGAGCATTTAACCACTTTCTTATTCCTTTTCTCCCAAGTATAAGTTACTTATTTAAGCAAAGGATTTCTTTCCTTTATAGAGATGGTGATAAGGCTTGAACTTAGTGGATATGGAACCCTATCTAAAATGATATAATCCTCAATATTTAAGCATATTTGAATTTTAAACCTTCCAAATACTTTTATGTGCTGAATTATTAGTAAGAATATTATTCTTAAAAATACAATTCGTGCAAAAGTCATTCTTAAATTTTCCTCCATTTGTGGATTTGTCATATTTCAGATCTCAATGTATAAACACCTTATACTTGTGGTGATAATACTTTTATTAAAAATAGGATAATAGAGATTTATCTTAACAAGCATTTGCAACTCAAGTGACAGTAATATAAAATTTGCTTAGCTTATTATGCCTTATTAATACAGAATTTTAGCAATGATTTTCTTAAAGAATTTTAAGAACTAAATACATTTCAAATGATAAATAATAATACCTTATTTGTGTTGCACATATTATCACATTCATTATCTTAAATTTCTCCTACATGTTTATTAGTGATGACAACATTATGGTAACCAGAATATTAAATTCATGAAAGTAATTTAATCTTAATAGTCATACTGAAAGAGAGAATATATCTTTTGGGTTGAATATATTTTTAGAGAAGGCTGGACTGGCCTGAGAGTAGAATTAGCTACCCTCAAATTTATGCAGAACTCTCAGATGGCAGTCTCAATGCTGATTAGAAAAAATTAAACACACACACACACAAGCGTAGCCTTTATGGAGGAACATACATTTGAGCCTCTGAACCTAGTCCTAGCCAATCCTCTTTCACTTTGGAATGCCAGAAAAGAACTTATCATCATAGCTTTTGTCTTTTAATCTTACTTCATCTTCACCATCATTTTTGATGAAATCTGGGAAGAAGTTGCCAACCAAATCAAGCCTTATCAAAACGAAGGGATTAGGCATGCTATTCCCTTCCTTCTGCTAATGCTTTGGAAAAATACAAAGCACCAGAGAATTACTGATTGACTTCTATTGTCATATTTCATCCAGTTCAATCAGCAAACACTTATTGAAAAACTATTGACAACTGCTTGTGTTAAGGGGAAGTACAAAAATGCAATTCTTGTTCATAGAACATAAAACAGTGAGACAATCTCACATAGAAATCCTTCATGGGTGACCTAAAAGTTAATGTTAGATGAGCTTTTATGTCAAGCTAACTTCATGGCTTTTGATTGCTTGTTGGTTTACTTTTATCAGCAACAGTGCTAGGAACTAATAATCTTTCATCTATGAAAAATGAATAAATTTGGCTAATTTTTCTATTTTCTCCAAGCCCTAATGTGAAATAAGACTTATTTTTAAGGATAAGATGTATCATTAGGACTCTATGTACCAATTCCAAAAATTAAAAAATAGGGACATGAGTCATTATAGATAGAATATGGTTCATAAATAAAAGGAACAGATCTGTTATACATCATATTTCTGCAGTCTTTATAATTTGATCAACAGCTTATGTAGTATTAATAGCCTTTCTAGTGGCCTTGACTACACAGGACTGATGGCAGGTAGAAATGATTGTTTAATGTATATGACTCTAGTCTAAAGTAGAGTTAGACTCTAATCTTTAAAGCAGGGTCTAAAGGATGGACACTCCTTTATTAGAGATAGCATGCAAAGTAAAGGAGGTTGATGAGAATCATGGCCAGCATTCTCTACCCTTCACTCCCATGTCCATGTTTCCTACCACATGACTTTGCAGTTTGTCTCACTAAAGACACTCTATGCCTCCAGTCCTAACTTCTGAGTTCAGACATGGAGCTCACTTAGGCTGATGGGATGGATATATGATGTATGCAGAGAGTCGAAAAAAATACTGTGTGTTTCCATCTTCTTTCTTGATGCTCTTGAAATGACATGAAGACATGGCTGCAATTGCTTGCTGGAGCAAGAGTATTTTAGGCCATTTGAAAGCCACATAATCCATAGACACATGAGTTAACCCTACCCAAGTCAGCAGACTGAAGATACATGCACTAGCCCAACACAAAATCTCCCAGATGTGTGAGTTAAATGAGTCTTTAAACATACATGTCACTGAGGTGTTTGAGATTGTTTTCTACACAGCATGACTGCAATAGTAGATAACTGACAAAGAGCACAAGAGGCTATTTTTGTTTGTTTATTTGTTTATTGCTTTTGAGCAGCATAATTAAACATGTGTCATTTGAATGAATGTTCTTAGAAATGCGTGCATCTTTCAATTAACTGCAGAGTCAATCATGTATTGTTGTTGTGCACCTGATCCAGGGTACACATTTTTGTTACTTGCTTGAATTTTATAAGCTTTTGCTTTTGCAACCTTGATCTTTAAGGGTATTTATAAAATGTTTATTCTTTAGAAATAATAAAATATTTGACACAACTTTGAGTCTATGAATCTAGTTGTCCATAAACTAAAAAGTCTCTGGGTTACCTGCCAAATAAAATATTTCAACAATAGTTACTCAAGTACAATTCATGATGTTAACATTTATTATCAGATTTACTAATTGTTAAGAATAATGTCACAGAGAAAGCCCAGAGAATGCATAATGTAACATTTTGAATAGTGCAAATTGGTCTGTGGGACATCTCTGGTAGGGCTCTCAATCACGAGGATGTGTTTACTCTCTTCATAGTATCCTAGCGCTCTCAACAAACAGTCCTCCTTAAAATGTACATTGACAGAAGAACACACAGAACATTGACGTGTAATCATTTATTTAGAAAAAATGTAGTCCTGGATCTAATTTTGCCTCATATCATATAAACCCATGTTATGCTGCTACAATATGTTTCATTGCTCAAAATAAATACAATGTTCTTTTAACTCTCTAATATTTTTCTATCATTTAAATCCTCTTTTTCTGCGTTAGGACTAAAGGGAAGGATAATATTATTTTGGTGACATGAATAGAATCACACATCAGTTTTTCATATCTGTGGTATACAGAGAAGGAAACCTAAGGACTTTTGTTTAGAATGTAGGTAATCAAAGAGACACAGAATTGATATTTGGCTTTGTGCGTATGCATATAAACTATGCCAAATAGAACTGCTACTTAAAACTCTCAGAGGGATTTATAGACAAAGGAAACAATTCTGGATAGTCTTAAAGTAAACTCCAGTCATGAAGAAATAAAGTTGTCTCTACGAGTGTGGTGGAGTAAGTCAACTTTGAATAGTCGTTAGGTACACACTCCGGGATATGACAATAACTTGCCTTATTTGTAAAAACAGTTGGCGATTTCATGGTGATGTCTTTGATCTTCTGTTGCATACCACTTCCTACATTGTAAGTGGACCAGCGATTAAAAAAACATAAAGGGAATGAAAAGAACTAGATGTGGTCATGGAACAATTACGTCTGCGATGACGTGCGTAAGTGCTGTCGGGCCACGCTCCGGCCATAAGGGACGCGCACTTTCCTTCCTGTGGAGCCTGACTGTGACATCCATGCTGTCCGTGTGGGGGAGCACTCCGCACAAGGCTCTTAATCAGATGAGATCCATTCTACTTGGCCCCGAGTGTGAGTGTCAGGGTTTTCTCCCCTTCTCCTTTAAAGAAGAATAAAGGTCTCGTTAAGTGACTTGCTTTCTTTGTCAAAGCAAAACCATTTGTTATATTTAGAAGAGATGTTATTCAGATGATATGTTTACTTTGCTTTTTTATATAGATATAATAATATTATTATAATATTCCTGGGAATCTATAGAGATGCATTTTCCAAGTCCTTGCCAGTATGGCTAGCTTCCAGATGAAGAGGGTTTAGCAATTATTAAAGAGTTTATAGGACAGCCCAACACAGTCAACAAGATGATATTCTATGGCAAGACCCTTTTCCTCTTAGTATCTCTTCACGGAAAGGTAACCTTATAAAATTAATTTCATGTAGATCAAAGAAATTCCCAGGCACCATTATTTTTTATTGTTTGTTTTGATTATTTAATATCTTTTAAAATGACATCTCTAATCCATTTTAAGAATTCCTTAAGAAGCCATTCTATAAACTCTTGAGGTCACAGATGTTTCATAACACAGATTGGTTTTAGGTTTTACCTTATTAATACATAGCATATACATCATAACCACATTAAGATCCAGGTCTGCACTCTGAAATGAAATGTCTTCTTTTGCTGATAACATGTGAATAGCTGTACTATGTAGGCTGAATAATTACTAGAAGGAGCCTCAGGTACACGCAGGAATGAACTTGTACAAAACTTTCAACAACAATAACAGCAATGTCACCAACAAAAACTTCTTGGTTTTAAAGCTTTTAGGGTTTTGAAATTGCAAATAGCATATAGAGAGATGTATTATTAAAAATGAGATTTAAGCTTTATTAATTTTTATTTTTTCTTATTATTAAATGTGGTATTTATCATTCAGATTTAAATACTCTTTGTAATCCAAATATATAGGCAATTTAAATGTCTTTATTCTATTGCTTTATACATTAAAAAATTAGAATCTAGGCAAAGGTGTCAGGTTATTTTACTCACTGCCACAGAACAGAACAGGTCAAAGTTTATTACTGTTTATTTCTCTTTTACAGTATGTGTATCTGAAATAGACTTGTAACTTAAATTCTATGTAAAGTAATGAAATTGAACAGGATCTTCTGAGTATTATTTTTGTGCTGAATTATATCTTGTTTTTTAAAATGTAAATAGAAAAATAAATGCATTGCCAAAAATAAAGGTGATATTGAACTGAAGAACCAATATTTTGGCAAAGCATCATTACCCATAGGAGTCTCATTAATGCTTTGGCACAAAAATTAGGTAAACAACATGTGGTTTAGCAAATCTATTTAGCCCCCAGGGGAAGTCTTGAGCTTAGGGAGAACAATATGGAACATCAGCTTTTACTGTTTCCCAAATGGTCATTTGTCTTTTATGGAAATGAGGACACAGGTATTATTAAAAATTCTGTCTTTTTAACATAGCTCTGGTAGAAAATCACAACAAGAATAAATACAGAAATCCTTGAAGAGTATTCATATAAACTGATTTTAGCTGAAGTATTATTGGTGTATAAAAATTTGGTGCTTTGCTCCCAATGCAATGACATTTACATCGTTTTTATTTGGAATTTATCTTAGATGTTACTTGAGCGACCAAATATACTGAATGGATGAGAAATGAAGCTCTATGAAATCCAGGTCAAGGTTGTACCTCTTTTGTTTACTATTGTGTCCTTAACACATAGACTATTTTATATCATAAATACTCAATAAATATACATGGTGGGAGAATATTTAAAAACTCGTTTCATTGACATTCATGGATTTTTAACCACTCTCCACCCTCACGCCCCACACATATCGATTCACATGTCTGCATAAATTATTTGTGGTTAACTTAATCAATTGATATAACTTGATTTGTTAAGGGAAAGGACATAGTGAGTGTCTTCATTAAGAAAATTAATTTTTATTTAAAATTTAATAATCTGGGCTTAATGTTCATCCTTTCTGTATTTTATTTTATTTTTGATTCACAGGCCAGCACTCAATCCACTGAGCTACACCAGCCAGGGATTATCTTGTTTTTGATTATGCATTTTCTCTACTTAATCTAAACATATTGAATCTCTTTTTCTGTATCAATCATTTTTTGCACTGTTTCTTTCATCCAACATTTTGACAACTTTTAGATAATATAAGTAAAAATAATGACTACAACATTTAACCTTATTGAGGTTTACCATTTCTGTACTGCAATTTCCTTTTGAAATATAATTTAAAAACAAACAAAAAACTTTTTGTATGCCCCCAGAATTTTGTGTTTACTCATACATTGTTGGAGTAATTTCTATTCTAATCAGAGCACTCAACTTATGGTTGTTTTATTTACTAATGTTATTTTTGTCTACTTATTAACACTGCAAACTTGAAGTAACAAAAGTAAGCTGAACAATTACAATCATCACTTGCCTTTAGAAAACTTGGGTTACAAGGGTTTCAGTCACACAAATATATTGTGAGATGAAGAGTATAATGTACCAATAAAAATCCCCTAAAATATTTCACCAAAAATATGTCTTAATTACTGTGGTGATGTTAACATATCACAGATTCTTTGCTACTCTTCACTTCAGAAGGTTGACTTAATTGTTCTCCCTTTGAGTGTTGATCGAATTTAGTGAATCCCTTCTAATGAACAAAGTAGGTTAATTTTTAAATGCGATTTTATAGTAGATAAACCTGGTAGATACCACTGTAACCAAGTGATGGGGCTTCATATAAGTCATTCTAGGAAATACCTGACCAGTATCTCCAAAAAGTTCAAGAGCATGAGGGGGGAAAAGAAAGACAGGAAAAGCTACAGATAAAAGGTTTCTAATGAGATTTGACAATTAAATGCACCGTGACATCCTGGACTACATGCTGGAACTGAGGGAAAGGATATTGTTGTAAAAACTGGTGAAATATGATGTAGGGTAAATAGAGGCAGTCTGGCTTCCTCACCCAGATGTCTGGGCAACTAAGGGGAACAGATTCTTGTAACCTTGAGAATGGGCCTGATAAGCAGTGTTCTCATAGCCTTGAGACTAGGTCCAATAAAGGGTTCCCGTAATATTGAGTAGGCTCACAAAAACAGAATCTCTCTGTGTTGTACAATATATTCTGGAGCCCTGCTAGCTTTGTATTAAGTACGTAAGAGGGCTTATGACCTCTTAAGGGGGAACTCTTCCTTGGGGGACAAACAGCTTGCAGATGAATGGCTTACCCACCCTTGAATAAAGGCATGTTAAGTATCCCTACAGCTCCGTGCATTTTTTTTCCCCTTTGCCCTAACCCAGAGTGGAACTGCCAGGCCTGGACAAGATGCAAGACATGTGAATAAAGTTTCTAGTTTAGTTAATACCTGGTATCAAAGTTAATTTCTTAGTTTTGACAAACGTGCCGCAGTGAGATAAAAGGCTGTGTCGGGGGAGAAGAATGAAGGATGCATGTGAACACTGCATGTTCTTTTTAATTCTTCTGTGAACCGAAATGCATCTCAAAATAAGAGTTATAAAAATAATAGAGTCTCTATTGCTTTACAGAACACTGAAGGATTCCCCATAGGTTCTTTTGCTTTTTATATCAACCATTCTTCAATTCGCCTGTTTGCTCAAATGCTGATACCAAGCTTTGTTTTTAAGTTATCTTATTTCTGTTTTGGTAAAATGTCAATCTTACAATATACAAGGATCATTCTAACATCTTACAAAAATGAGGATCTCTGAAATGTGTGGTAGGCTGATATTGCCCTCTTACCTTTCTTTGGATGAAAGAGCACTTCTCTGGGTGTCGGATATAGCACAGGTGGCAAACACAAGGCCCTTGGGCTGAATCCAACCCTCCACCTTGTTTTACCCTGCCTGGCACCTTGTTTCCACATGGCAGCAGCACCGAGCTCTTGCTTAATTGTTATGTTGTGGTTACATTTATCCAGTCCTAAAATTACACCTGGCCCTTTGAAGACAACCGTGAGGCCCCTGGTGAAAATGGGTTTGACACCCGTGGAGTAAAGAATGACTCGAAGGGTTTTCAAATAGTTACTGAAAGTTTTTAGAATTAAATTTTCTTATCTGAATATGTAGTTATGTTTATTTAACTTTAAGAGATAGCAATTCTGCCAAAGATAATTTTACAAGTTAGTTACATTACTACAAATAATTAATGTGTTTTTCAAAATTACTATATATAAATGGATATTGAAAACAAATTACTTTTACATAAAGCATAAATGTATTAGAAAATATCATATTAAATACCTTTTATAATAGTAAAAAGAGAGAGTACCTAGAAAAAAATTGAAATATCCAGGAAGTGGGTAATAAATTTTATGTGATGCCCAAACAAACAAACAAACAAACAAACACATTTTGCATGAAATTTGTCAATCTGATCCTAAAACTTATATAAAGATCATGAGCAAAGACTTGCTTTGAATAATAAGAACTAGAGGAGTGTACTTGCCATGTTAGGACTCCCAAATATTATAAAGTTATAGCAATTAGAAAGTTTAGGGAACAAAAAAGGAAAAATAAGTATACCAAATAAAGGCCCGAGAAAGAGGCCTATGTTGATGAAAATGTTGATCTATGACAGATGTGACATTTAGGTGAAGTGCAAATTGGTGAAGTCTACAGTAATAGGAAGTACAAAAATTGATTACCCATGTAACTGATGGTTACTATGCATTATGGCAAAAAATTAATACCAGAAAAAGCAAAGACAGTATGAAACAAAACACAAAAATGTAGAATAAGGTATAACACTATTTATGACCTTGAATTAAGGCAAGTATTTTTAATAATTAGGATATTAAAGCACTAAATATCCAAGAAAATGTCAATAGAGTCAACCATTCTGAAGTTAACATTTGCTTTGGATCAAACAATACAACAAATGCAATAAAAACACACATCACAAAATAGAAGACACCTGCTGAGCATATAATCAGGAAATGATTGGCTTTCAGAATATATGAAGAATCTTACAAATTAATAAAAATATAACCCCAAATAGTTATAAAAATAAGTGTTTAATAGAAGTGTCATATTAGTTGAATTAAACTTCTAATTGAACACATGAAAACATGCTGGACTTCATTGTAATGATGAAAATGAAAACTAAAAATATAATGCATCCAATTTTACATCCAATGCATTAAAATGTCTAGCAAACCTATTACTAGTGAGGATTTGCAACAAAGGGCACACTTGTGCACCAGTGGTATGGAGTTGCATTGCTATAATCCTTTCAGGTACTATGTTGTAATGGTGAACATTTTCATACCCTACAACCCAAGGCACCATTTGCAGGTAGGTGTACATGGGAACCAGTAGACATTATAAGGCTGTTCACAGCAGCGTTGTTCAAAATAACAGCAGGATAATATCCAGCAGGGAGAAGGAATGGATTTTAACGACAGTATCACTGTAGATGAATACTAAAAACTAATGTTGAGAACACAAGATGTAGATCACAGAAAAAAAACATCTAGCAAAACTGAGCAAATGCCATGACAAAATAAATAACAATCACTTAACAAAACGAAGCTTCGTTTGGTTTTGTACAGAGTCCTACGTGAGTTGAACAGCACATTAGAGCATCTCTTCTCCATGTAGTGACTCAAAAAATTCCCAGATGTCTCCAAATTATGAATTTACCAGTGAAAAATGTGGCCTTTAGGTTGCCATAAAAAGGGAAAACGCACAGATAGCTGAAAAGCTGCTCTTCTGTGCCGTGGTCAGGAAGGGGCTCCTGCCCTCCAGCTCTTGGTCAGAAGTAGTTAACGGAGGTGGGTAAACATGAGTGAGCGCCTGGCCATTTGGGAAGTGATAAATGGACCTCTCTCAGTAGCATCTCAACACGATCAACAATAAAGACAATCTATTATTTATGGATAAGGGAATTTGGGAGAAAATTACACAAATCAAGGACAGGATAAGAAAACAATACTGGCCATGTTAGGTGAGAAAGAGAACAATGGGATCAAGAAGAAGAGGAAAGAGCTTTAGAAACATTTGGTATTTGAATTCATGTTATTGGGTCAGGATGTTTATTCTGTTATGGATCATTTTAATATAACTTATATTTAGATTTCACACTTTCACTTTTATGGATAAAAAGTTTTACAATGAAATAAAGAATGGGCATAATGTGAACAATTTTAATTTCTTGAGAAATGGACTTTCCTTCATTAGAAGAAATATACAAGGAAGGCATTTAGGCCACATTAAAGCATGAAATGACTCTTCAGTGGAAACTTATAAATTTCTTCTGTGTTATAAATTTTTAATATCTTTTTTCTTGACTGAGTCTCTCCCTTCTTCTTCTGAGTTATTAAACATATTAAACAGCACAAAATTAAACTTTATGTTACCCCTAAGTAATGGCAAATAAGTTCTAAGATTGATTTTGATAATCCACAAAAGTTGAAATTTGAAATATTTTATTCATGCCTTAAAAATTAGTTGGACTGAGGCTACACACATAAAAGTGTCCAGAAATTTAAAGCTGTAGCCAAATCTTGCCTCGGGGAGAGGCCCAAGAAAATTGCATTCTCAGAGGTCTCCCCATCTAAACCTTATTTCAGAGTCCCAAAGCACAAAACAGGGCCTCATGACTTATCGATACATTCCTTCTAAGCAATTCAGGTCTTCTTATCCTCTAAGCCATTTACAGATAATACTTTGGTGAAGTCAATCCCTGGTGACCTGTTCCTCAGGGAAGACAAGTGTTAGTCTGTCTGCTTTGGTACACTAAAGTCACATTCTGACCAGCCAGTATAATCTTTCAGAGTTTTCCTGAGTTTTTGAAACTTACTGGAACCTGACTTGCATGACAACTTGGCCTGCAAAATGGAGGGGGTTACAAGAATATGCTTAATATTAGCACTCTGGTCAGAATGAAAGCATAAAATGTGAATGGAGAGGTTTCTACAGCTTTCACCTGCCAGCAGCATTTCCTCAGTCTCCGACACTCAGCTGGTGGTCCCAAGTGGCACCACCGCGCGTGAGGAATGAAGCACGGTTCAGGGAAAGCAGAGATGCACCTGTGAAAAGATTTATTCTCTGCCTTTTAGAATCGAGGGATCCGCAGCTGTTTGCTCGAGTCAGTGGAGACTCCCTTGTGATACCAGTAAACCACTGAAACACATTTATCACAGCAAACAAGGGAAGCATTAATTTTGGATAGTCTTTCAATAAGGTGAAAATAAAACAGTACTGGATAATTAATTTTAGGAAAGGCATAAAGATCAAAGAATTGCTTCTATCACTGAGCCTCTAATTAAATAGCCTTGCATCATCTATTTCTGTACGAACAGAAAAATATAGTCCTTCCTGGCACTTCACAAAAGCAGCCATTGAGGATATTGGTAAATGGAATTACTTAAAAATTATAAAACTATATAAATTAAAATAGTAAATATTCTCTTTTTTGGTGATTAGGAAAGAGGTCAGATTTTACACTAAGAAAAAATCACTTCATCAAAATTATTTAAAAAAACAGTTTTGAGAACATCATGTTTTTTTGGGGGATTATTGCACAAAATTTATTTATTATTGGTGCACCTGACATATTTTAAAGGCCTGCTGCCTATTAGGCTATTAATCTGTATCTCTTTAATGGAAAATGTACTTTCAAAAGTCATCCATCAGTTTGTATATAAAAGAAGAATCAATGTCAGAAGAGAAAAAGCAATTTGGGAGAAGAAATTAAATGTCCCCATTATGTTTTGTAGTTGTTATGTTAGTATATTTTTGTTCAATAAATAGTAATGGAGTTCTATTTAGTTTTAATATTAAAACATAGAAAGTGAAAGTTTAAATTTTGAGGTTACATAATTATAATTTTTCTTATATATCGATAATACTTGTGTAAAATAATCTCATTAAATACAAACATTGCTTATATTTTGAGAAATTAGGCATACTATTTTATTACTAACTATTCCTAATAAACAATCAATTTAACTATCTACAGGGTACCCTGAATATTAACAATGACTACTGTTAATTCAAGATATGTATTTATATATGTTCAAGGAAGAATGTAATGAGAAGCTGGAAGTAATATCTAACTTCTGTATCCAGGGATATTTACTTCTGACTTGAAATTTCAAGCAATAAAACCAATCTCAAATGCTTTAATGCCCAGTTGCAGGTCAGTTTACCACAGTTAAGTAAACTAGTACATTTTAAAAAATATTAAAGATTTCTAGCATCGGCTCAGCTTTGTTCCAACACCATGCTCGGCTCTGTTCATGATCGGCACTCTTACAACGACCAGCCGCACAAACCCTCGCACGGTTCTGAATTGTACTTTCCCCAGCAGTTACTGACCAGGAGCCGTGGCATCTTCAGAACGTAGGACAAGTGCCTACATGAAAACAATGATTTCCACTAATTATACATTTCATTATTGATTTGAGGCTCTTAGCTGGACTGTTTAAGAAAGGCATAGGATTTTATCAATCCAATTTATAATTTTTTCCTGAATACCATTGTTGGAGTCCACACTCACTATCAATTATAAAACATATTTTTTGCTTTAAATCACAAATGATATAATTAACTTCTATTAATGTATATTGCATTAATATATAGTAAAATTAATACAATTTTAGTAATGCCAAACTACGTATCACTTTAGTGTTTGGATTTCAGTAAATGTTTGACATTACACTAAAAATATAGCAGGCTACATCCAAGGCTACTTCATTAAAATGGAGGATCTGGAACTTTTTCTGTAAGTCTTCAGTTACTATTTTATTCTTTGAGGTCCACATGTGGTCTTTGTGGCAACCATTCAACTCTGGCATTTTGGAAAAATGCAACTACAGACGATATGCAGGTGACGGGGACAGCTGTATTCCGACAAACATTTACTTATAAAAGAGACAGCTCGCTGGGTTTGGCCTACAGCCCACAATTTCCCAACCTCTGCACTAAAACAAGTTTTACAGAGATAAAACTTATCTTTACTGAGTGATTCTTACAGCTTTGGCTTTAGGACTCCTTTACATTCTTAAAGGATCTTGAGTAACCTATGCAGCTTCAAAAGCTTCTTTTATGTGGCAATGTCCATCAATGTTTATCACTTTAGAAATTATATCTGACCAATGGTTATAATATTTATATAATGATTCATTTGAGAAAAGATCAATATGACTACATGTTAGCAATTTTTAACTAAATGTAAAGCAATTAATGGAAGGAGGGCTTTTATTTGATCTTTACGCAAGAATAATTTTTAAAATTGATTTTAGAGAAAGAAGAGGGAGCAACAATGTCATGAGCATATGTTGACATTACAGTCTTTCCTGCAAGTCAGCCCAGCAACTGCTCGGCCAGCTGCTTGCTGAGCAGCCTGGCACCAAGGAATAGACAAGAGTCACACACAGTAACCATGCTATTCACTCAGCTTTTATTGAATGCAGGTTCACTTAAAGTAGAACATCAACTTACATTAACATCCTCCTCACACATGAACAATCTAAGAGAAATATAACATATACACACACTGCAATCAATGGAGAATAAAAAACCTGAATCCCAGACTCTCAGTCTGCAGGTCCTGGAGACAGCACGGTGTACAAGGGAGTCTTCATCTTCAACATCTTGCAAGGAAGGATCTCCAGAGCCAGGTGGGCAGCAGGGCAGCAAGACAGACAAAGTCCTCAGTCCAGCAGGGCAGAGCTTCTGATGGCCAATGCCCAGGGAGATCAGTGGCACTCTGGTGTGTGGAACTCAGCTGTCTCAGCAGTGGCATGGAGCCTGTCTCAGTTATACCTTGAAAGTGGTGTACTTGACCTTTCTGGCTTTTTTGATAATTGTCTTGGCACGCTTGCTAGCAAGTGGGGAATTTCACTAGGAGCATACCTATCGCTGCTTCCACTCTGCAGAAACGGCTATTCTGATCACAAGTGCAGATATCTTAGGTGCGTTTCCTTGCCAGATGTGTCTGCTCTGACTTAGGTAATTTCCCTCTCGAAACAAAATGTCCTGTCTGACTTGCAGCCATCTTGGTTGAAATGAGTGACTCCACTTTGTTTTATACATTTTATGCTCTCTTGATTAGACCAGTGTAATTTTATTGGTCCTGCTCTTCACAGAGAGAGATAGAGAGAGAAAGAGGAAAAGGGAGAGACAAACATCAGTTGGTTGCCTCCCCATACGAGCCTCAACCAGGGATCAAACCTGCAACCTCGGTATGTGTCATGATCTGGAATTGAACTGGCAGTTTTAGTGCATGGGATGGCATTCCAACCAAGTGAGCTACCCAGTCAGGGCAGGAGTGGTTTTATTCTACAAATCTCATACATATGACTTAATGGAAGACAACTAATTTCCTATATTTGTTTCTGCATTCAAGAGGTTAAATTATGTGGTTTGAATTGGCATATATAAAGAAAAAATGGGGACTCACACAGATGTACTTGTGTGAAGGAATAGGATTTTAAAAGGATTGTATTTTAATAGTCTTTTCAGATAACTATAGCTATTTCTTTGATATCGCAGATCTTGGCAAGGCAGTTTCTTAAAAGTTAGTTGTAATGTAGAATCTAAAAGCACATAAAATGATTTTTTACTTGGTCACATTAAAATACAATGGACTTTGAAAGGATATTTTTCATACAGGATTATGTAATAGCATGCATTGTTCATTTGCAAGCTATTTGTTTACTGCCTTGTGTAGATTTCCTAAGATTTGACACATTTTATTATGTGTGTCTAAAATCACTTTTTTAATTTCTCTGTTGATTTCATTAGAAAACTTGTAAGTGTCAAGCAGCTGTCAAGTTCACAGCAGCAGATACATTTTTTTTCTGAATTTACAATTTTCTCCTGAGAGCTTGAATTTAAAAATTGGCGACAAACAGAGTAATTTGATTTCTTTGAAGTGACAGCCTCATCTCACAAAATTTTGAGAAAACCTGCAACGTAACCAAAACTGAATAATTATAAATGTTTTATTAGACATCTTTTCAAATAATAATTGTCTTTTTGAAAAAAGTTGCTAGTTGAGCTTGCAACTCACACAATAGATTTTCCTTGGGATTCTCCCTGTACTTTTTGCAAACTTCCTCATTTTTTCACTCAAAATATTGAAAGATACAACTATTCAAATGTCAAGATTAAATAAAATTAGTAATTTTTGGTGCTATATTGGGAACATTCTAAGTGAAATGGGTTTCTGCAAAACCGTGGAATGTGCAGTGGTGAAGAATGTAATGACTACTGCTCCAGTCTGGTGCCGCACTGGGAACTGCTGTCGTAAACTATGCAGAGCTGCTGAAGTGCTTTCCCGATTACGTTTGAAGTTAATCGTGGGCCACGTTTGCCGTGATGACTTTTAAGTAATCAGATATTCTAGAATAAGTATGTCATGGTACATATTTTTGGAAATGTGTGCATGTGTTTTTACCAACAGACCATATTTTATTCTAAAAATCCCAAACTACAAAATAACATTTTGTTGGTTTGAGGAAAAAATATTTTATGACCTCCTTTAGTAATCAGTGTACATATGAAGAATAGGTGCTAGCTTTTTAAGTAATATATATCAGAAAATATACATAGATTTGTAGCAAATTTTGAAGTAGGTATTTTCATAAAATGTTTCTGTGCAGAATTTTCTGAAAGGTTATTTATGAAGAGAAAAGTTGCTTTTAACTTTCAGCTTGTGCTGTGCTCATTACAGGTATTATCAAAATCTCAAAGACTTTAGTCACTATGTAATTTGAAAACCTTCAATTTTTTTGTGAATTAATTCTTAGCAAAGAGTAATTGAGGGGCAAGTTAAAGAGAGCATATATTTTTATTTTTCTGAAAATCTAGGACTACCTAAAAAACCTTTATGTTTTTTTGTACTTTACTTTTAAAAATTTTTTACAGGTATGCATTTAAAAGTAGAAGGTAAAATTGTCACAGAATTCTGAGTTAACATATTGTTATATTGTTTTTGTTTTCTGGGTGGGGGTGGAGGAAGCAAAAGTTATGCTCAGAAAGTGAGTTTGTATCTGCTGACAATTTATTTAGCGGAGGATCCTGTGGGAATTATAATAATTTCACAAGCCAATAGCTTTCAGTACAAAAATCTCTTAATAAACTAAATAAAGAAATAACACTCTAGACAAGTGACAGGGCAATCACACTATTGTTCCTGGGGAGGGGAGATGGAAGACTAAAGTCCAAATCTGAAAACTGATTTCCAGCTGCCAGCAAAAAGTAGCCCGTTGCTAGAACACTGTTGCTAGGGAATGAAGATGCTGATATTGGTGGGCAGAGTGGTCTCTTTCACAGGGGGCTCTGCGGCTTTTTGCCAATGCCAACCACAGTCATCTTGACAATGCAGGAGCTAAGTGTCCAGAAGGCCTTCCAAGAGTTTTTAAGTTTGTGAAGAGTTGTTTTTCCCAAACTGAAACTCTCAGATAGTCCACAAACTCTTGGAATTTATAGTCTAAGTGTTCTCATTGTCATAGTTACTTCACATGTTCTTCTGGATAAGCCCCTAGAAGGCCTCTTAGCAACTGGGTTGCTGACTTTCTGTCAAAGACCGTGGATGTGGAAGGATGACATACGGTCACACTTCACTTCGTTCTCACTCCAAAGCAACATTTTTCATGCCTTTGTTGTAAACAACTGGATTAAAAAAACGTAATGAAGTCATAAACAAGTGGATTTAAACCATATTAAACCAACACATAGCACATATATTGCATATATTAATGATATTTATAAATAACCTTTGGAAGACAAAGAAATGTGGTCTATCTCAAAGAGAAAGAATACTTAAAACTGGGTACCTAAACCCTAGGTAAACATTGAAAATGTTTTATTTTTCACAACTGAAAATGTAATTCAGTATTTTGCTGTTTTCTAAATTCAGTTGAATCTTTGATAGAAAACCAAACGTCATATAGTTGAAACTATTTCTTTTAAAATTAATACCAAAAGTATTCCCTTGAAATTTTCACAAATTAGTTTGCATCTACTGCAAATGAAAATATACTAACTACATTTTCTTAAATTTTAGGATTAAGTGTATAAAATCCTATTGACCTTTAAAAATGTAGACTAAGATTCCTTATCTTTAATCTTGGGTAATGTAATTATGGTGTGCCTTGGTGTGTGCTTCCTTGAGTCCAACTTTTTTCAGACCCTCTGAGCTTCCTGGACTTCCTGGAAGCCTATTTCTTTTGCCAGATTGGGGAAGTTCTCCTTTATTTTGTTTTCAGATAAGTTTTCAATGTCCTGCTCTTCCTCTTCTCCTTCTGGAACCCCTATGATTTGGATGTTGGAACATTTAAGGTTGTTCCAAAGGTTCCTAAGTCTCTCCTTATTTTTTGAATTCTTGTTTCTTCATTCTGTTCTGGTTGAATTTTTATTTCTTCATTCTGCTCCAAACCTTTGATTTGAGTCTCAGTTTCCTTCCCTTCACTGTTGGTTCTCTTTATTTCACTTTTACAGCCTTCACTTTTTGCTCTATTTTGTGACCATACTCAACCATTTCTGTGAGCATCTGGATTACCAGTGTTTGGAAATCTGCATCTGATAGATTGGCTATCAGGAGACAGTTATCTACAAAGGAGTTTCCATAAGATATCAGCTGATTTCTCAAAAGAAATTTTGCAGACAAGAAGGGGTTGGAAAGAAATATTCAAAGTCATTAAAGGCAAGGACTTATATCCAAGATTACTGTATCCAGAAAAGCTATCATTTAGATTGGAAGGGCAGATAAATTGCTTCCCAAATAAGGTCAAGTTAAAGGATTTCATCATCAGCAAGTCCTTATTATATGAAATGTTAAAGGGACTTACCTAAGAAAAAGAAGATAAAAAATATGAACAGTAAAATGACAACAAACTTACAATTATCAAGAACTGAACCTAAAACAAAACAAAACAAAAACAAAAAAGTAGAATAGGAATAGATTCACAGAAATGGAGGTCACATGGAGGGTTATCAGTGGAGAAGGGGAGGGGAGAGAATAGGGAAAAAGTTACAGGGAATAAGAACCATAAATGGTAAGTACAAAATAGACAGGAGAAGGTTAAGAATAGGATAGGAAATGTAGAAGCCAAAAACTTACATGTCTGACCCATGGACATGAACTCAGGCAGGGTAATGCTGATGGGATGGTACAGGGTTGAGGGTAATAACAGGGAGACAAAAAATGGGAAAACTGTAATAGCTTAATCAGCAAAATATATTAAAAATATCGACTTGCAGAAAATATTGGCATTTGCTTAAAATTAAAACTGACTGCTATAATATCTTCCAGATTACTATCTAACTATTTTGGTGGGAACAGCTTCATGGACAGTATTCAAGCAGTAGCAGTTTCCGTTTCCCCCCAGCCGGACAACAACAGGCCAGAACAGCTGCAGCATCTTTGTCGAGGGGCCAAGCAAGACCTGGATTTCAAAAGAGAGAAACTAAACAAGGGAAATGAATTTCTAGTTATTTTACTTTGAACAGTTATTTACTTAGAGAAACAAACAAGTGTTGATTCATGTTTTATCATGAACAGTTTAGTTTTTCTTTTTTTTTTTACTTTAAAAGCATTAATCTCATAGAAGTTGAATATTGTGATTTAATACTGAATAGTAAGTTATATACTAGAGATTTTTACATATGAATTTTGAGGTAGTTTGGCTTTTTAGAAGATCAAAAATGATACATGTGCCAGGGATATTTTTAAGATGCTTCACCTTTTCTCTGGCATGGATCCTACCCAATGTCCTAATATTAACTTAGCATCAAACTTTTAGAGCTTTAGCCTGGACCAATGTGAGGCCTAGGTCCATTGAGATGTGGAGAATTAGAGAGAAATTAGGGATCCAGCTGGAGTGATTGATAAAGGATCTCTCTGAAATATGAAAGTAAAACAAGGACCTTTGTATTTCAGCCTAACATCCTCCCATTGTGCTCTTTGACAATTATATAATATAATGAAAATATAAATATCTTTCTACCCCCTACCCAATTCCCCCTGACGATGTGATAGGCCTAAGACAGTAACTATTCCTTTATTCCTGCCACTCTCCAAAAATAGAGAGTCTACCGAAACACAGAGATATATTCAGAAAAACAGAGTTACAGTTCCTGCATTTACAAAATGGGAATGTTCCAAATGAGTCAGAAAATTAAGTACTCTTATAAGAGGGATGATCAGATTCTATTTCTTAATCTGGGTTTGATTATAAGTTTGTAACATTTTTGTAATCATAAGTCAATATCAGTAAATAAAAAACATATATTGAGTCTGTATTATCAATTAACTTATTTTATATAGGTAAGAAAAATGGTTCTCCTTGCTCAGAAGAGGTAAGAGAAAGCAGTCAGAAAATTAAGATTTTTAAAAAAGATTTTATTTATTCATTTTTAGAGAGAGCAGAAGAGATGCAGAGAAAGAGAGGGAGAGAAAGATCAATGTGTGGTTGCCTCTCACACACCCTCTGCTGGGGACCTGGCCTGCAACCCAAGCATGTGCCCTCACCAGAATCAAACCAGCAACTCTTTGGTTGGCAGGCCAGTGCTCAATCCACTGAGCCACACCAGCCAGGACAAAAAAAATTAAGATTTTTAATTGACATTATGTTAAAAATGAAAATTAAAAAAAAAAAAACAACTGAGAAGTTCATGGTGACACTGTTAACCAGACCCTATCTCCAGTTTTAGCATGACCTCTCTGTTAGCAGCACACATACACATGGACATTGAGATAGAAGAGGACAGGAACTTATACACGTGAAGTAAGAGTTAGGAGCACAAGTTATGATTGAGAGAAAGACTTTGTCTGGAGCAGGTGCTTTTGTGAATTCTGAGTGCAAATCAAATGTTGATGACTTCAATGGTGCCTCAGAACACCTGAGAACCAGGACTCCTCCAGAGGAGTTTGTAGTTATGATGGCTTCATCAGTAGAATCACTCATCAGCATAGAAAAGGCCAAAAAATAGATTTCAAGCAGTGGACCAAAGGAGTTTCTCCTCGGTAGAGCCCATGAAGGGTGTACAAATGAGAGTGAATGGAAATCACGTAGAATGAACTTGGTTTTGTCCTGGCTCCATACAAAAGAGGCAACTATTATTTCAGCATCTGAGGTTGGTGCTAAGTGCTGATGTGGGCAGTGCTGAGCTCCTCAGTACTTCTTTGCAAAATGCTGGCATTTGAGTTCTTGCTCATGTTCTTAATAGCATGCAGAAAGAAATATTAATTGTCATGGAAACCACAGTGAAACCACACATTTAGACAGACAAATACATAACTCGATAGACAAACAGACTGGTAATGGATATTTGCTTTTAGATGTTTCGGATTGTAAACAATGGCTCTGGTCCTGTATTCCCGGACCCTTTAATTTTAAAGGAGTTTTAGATTTTCCCTAGCTTATTAGTTTTTTTTTTTTTTTAATTTGGGGGAGTGAAGAGGGACAATAAATTGAATAATCTTCTGATAAGTCAAAAAAGAACTTTTTAATGGGTCTGGTTTGTTTACAGAATACTAAAATACTCATTACTTCAGAGAAAACCTGATGGAATAAAACAAAAATAAAATAAAATAAAGCATAGGCCAGTGGAATCACTTACACTTAAAGCCGTACAACAGTGACAAGAGCCCGAGTTCTTTTAGTAGAGGAGTTACAGTTGTAGTTGAGAAGCGTGTGTGATGTGTGAGACGTAGCGCACGGCACTCTCACATTGGAAGTGAGTGTAGAAGGCAGCGTGTCTCAGAAAGATCAGGAGTCATCACTCCTGATCAGAAAGATCAATGAGTCAGGGGCCAGGCATAAAGATTATGATTGTGCAGGGGTTTCAATTATATGCATCCCTGGGATGCCAGGAGTTTCAGCTCAGAGGAATCATTTCAGGCTCTGTGACACAGCATTAAAAGTTGCTTTCAAAGGTAAGACATATATAAAGGATAAAATTGCAAAGTTGGGTCTTGATCTTCTGTAAAGGAAGGCTTCCCTCCTTGCATAAAGAATAAATTCCTGAAGGGAAGATCAGTCCTTCAATGTCAGTTGGCACCTTGAGTTGAGCTAGGTACAGTGGTCCAAAGGAGGTGGAGAAGGAAATAGATTGTGCACATTCCATGAAGTGGTGGGAAAGGAGGGAGCAAAGGGAATTCAATCTCCTTTTGCTGCTGTACCTCTTGCATTTAAGAGAGTGTTAAATAAGAGGACCCACTCATTTAAACCAGCTATTTGAGTAGTGAAAAGAAATGCTGTTAATAATTGGACAGTGGGTACAAATTGGAATGGGCGGACACACTATCATTATATAACATGAGTTTTAATTTTTTTAATTTTAGATTCAATGAAAATTTTAGAGTATTTTTAGTTAAAATAATTAGCATTATAATTTCAGGTGTTATAATTTATTTAGGTAAGAAGTAATTAGTTAATCACTGTCACTGCAACCAATCAGTAGAGTCCACATCCCCAACTTCCATAATCACCATGATTAATAATCTTTTTATATATAATATTTATTAGCTCACCTGTGCCCATCGTCTTGGCACATGTTCCTTAAATAAACTTTTACTTTCTTTGCTGCAAACTCCTGTTCATCTTATTGGGTTTTGATGCACACCAGCAAACCAACCTCTTTAGTCCAGTAACAAAATTATTCTCCTTTGAGTTTGGATCATGCATAGAGAATCTTCTTATCAGGTAAATGGTGACTGCAAATACCAACTTTGGCAATTTGATTTAGATTCTAGGCAGTTTTCAAACCTGCTGTAAAACTGAATTTACTTTTTTAAAACAAATATTTTATTTATTTTTTAAAGATTTTATTTATTTTTAGACAGAGGAGAAGGAAGGTAGAAAGAAAGGGAGAGAAGCATCAATGTATGGTTGCCTCTTGCACGCCTGGCACCAAGGAACCTGGAGGATCCTGGCCTTCAATCCAGGAATGTGCCCTACCTGGGAATCTAACATGAGACCCTCTGGTGTGCAGGCCAGCGCTCAATCCACTGATCCACACCAACCAGGGCAATTTATGTGTTTTTACACAGAGGGGAAGGGAACTAGAAAGAGAGGGAGAGAAACATCAATGTGACATTGCCTCTTGCGTGCCCCCTTTTGGGGACCTGGCCTGCAACTCATGCGTGTACCCTGACTGGGAATCAAACTGGTAACCCTTTGGTGCACAGGCCCACACTCAATCCACTGAGCTACACCAGCCAGGGCTGAATTTTCTAATAAATTTATAATATTGCCTAAATCCACCCAGACGAATTAAAATAAAATCTGGCAGTGTGGCCCAATATTTGTCTTCTATTTTTTGTCACCCAAGTGATTCTAATGTTCAATATCAGAAAAGATTGTTATAAAAACAGCATAAATCTGGTTCTATTGAGTTCCTGGAACATGGGAAATCAAAAGAATGAAATAGAATATTTAGAGCTTGAATATTTATATTATGAAACAGATCTTGAAGGTAAGAACACTATAGTGTAAAACTTTTAATCTTCTTGATAAAGAAATACAATGTTAAAAGTCTGCATCCCTAAACCAGGATCATTTTAAAATAATTATATTAATTCCTGATTACTACTGGCAATATTGCCACAAGAGAAAAATATTAAGCACCTTATGACCATAATAAAATTTGGCAAAATAATTTTGAAAATTTATGGATTAAAAACGAAAAGACTTCTTAATATAATTCAGCTTTTCTCCCTAAACAAAGACAGAGAGAAGTCTGTCCTCTCTCCACCTTTCCAGCCAGGGTAGGGGTGATAACCTGAGGTTGGAGTATAGCAAGAATCACTTCATATATATCATTAGTGTTTTTTTAATTAATTAAAAAGATTTTGAAGTAAAATTTATTTATTTTTTAATATTTTATTTATTTATTTTTAGAGAGAGGTAGGGAGGGAGAGAAATATTAATGTGTTGTTGCCTACAGGGGACCTGGTCTGCAACCCAGGTGCATGCTCTGACTGGGAATCGAACTGGCAACCCTTTGGTTTACAGGCCAGCACTCAATCCACTGAGCCACACCAGCCCAAGCTGGTTCTGAAGTAAAATTGAAAGGCTATTCAGTAAACTAAAATATTCAATACACTGAAAAGTTTATTTTTCTTTAAGAGATAAGGTGCTTACTGTTATACTTCTCTTTATACATTATTTTGGAATCTGCAATAAAGTTCATCGTTATGGAAGAATATATACAGGGACAAGTATAAAGGACACATGGACAAAAACTGGGGGTGGTGGAAATGGGAGGGAGGTGGGGAGGGCTGGGGTGGTGGACTGGGATGGGAGCAAAAGACAGAAAACTGTACCAGAACAATTAAAATAAATTTTTAAAAAAGAATGTATACAAGTCACTTAGAGGAGGGGAGTTGGGTTGTGGCAGATATGGGCTTTTGCCAATTACTCCATTCAATTCTCTTATTTCATAAATGTTTTATTGTTGTTTTTCTTTTAGAAAACAAGGAGACTTAGTTATTTTTTAAAAAGTTGTTGAATTATTGGGCTATCAGTGTTAATAAAATTATATAGGTTCCAGGTATACAATTCAATTCTATATCAGCTGTGAATTATATTGAAATAAATTAAAAACAAATATTAGATACAAAACCTAAAAATCCTAGAAAAACATAGGCAGTAAAATCTTGGACATTTCTCATGGCAATATTTAATGTTGTATGTATCTCCTTGAGCAAGGGTAGCAAAGGAAAAATAAACAAATGAGACTTCACCATACTAAAAGCGTTTTGCACAGCAAAGGAAACCATCAATCAACAAAATGAAAAAAGAGCCCACGGAATGGGAGAATATATTTGCCAGTGATACATCTGCTAAGGGGTTAATCTCTAAAATTTGTAAAGAAATTATAAAACTCAGTTGTTTTATTTTTAAAAAGTTCCTTCTAAAAGAGTGTTTCACTAATTATAAGAATGTGATGTGTGAAGAATATGTCTCCATACACAGCAATTTTTAAATGAAGAGCATGCTTTTCTTTCTTTCACCTGAATCTTTGTGTTTAGATCATATTTATATATTTAAAAGTTACTTTCTGGCCCTGGACAGTGTGGTTCAGTTGGCTGGGCATCGTTCCACACAGCAGCGGGTCCCCACTTTGATTCCAAGACAGAGCACGTGCCTGGACTGCAAGCCTGGTCCCTGGCTAGGGCATGTGTGAGACAACAGATCAGTGTTTCTCCCGCACACGCACCTTTCTCTCCCTCTCTTTCTCTCTTCCTCCCTCTCTGTCTAAAAACAAATAAATAAAATTTTTTAAAAAGGTACTTCTTGTAATGTATTTATATAATGTATCTAACTTTAATATTAATTGTAATATTTTGCAATGTATCTTTATGTTAATGTTGTATACTGATTTATTTGGAAAATCCTGGTAAATGTTGCCCTTTCCAACAATTTTATCTATCTATCTATCTATCTATCTATCTATCTATCTATCTATTATTTACTTACAGTGTAGTGTTAACACCCACAGCAAAATGTTGAACAATAGGAACAGTGCACAATGAGAACTTGCTTTTTTTGAAATTAAAGTTTTAAGCTTATAACTTTTTGTAGATGCATTCTATTCCTAGAAACGTAAATCTATAAAATATATGCTGTATTTTTAGTTTTCCAAGTCCTTATTCAGGAATAGGTTTGGAAATTTAATAAACTTTTTGTCATCTACTAAAAATAGTAGGTGGAGTTGAAATAGTGAATAGCCTTACAAAAACAAATACTTAGTTGGTATTATTTTCTGACACTTTACATAGATTTTTCCACCTTTATTCATAAGGGAGTAAAAAATTCCAATTTTCTTCCTCTTTCTTTCTTTCTTTCTTTCTTTCTTTTTTTACTTTATAGTTATACTAATTTTTATAAGGGTTTGCGGTATGTGTTATCTTGCACTTTATTTTAAAATAATGTATATGATAACATACACTTAGTAAATCTCATTTCATTTTATTTTTATTCTTGAATTATAATTTACATAAAATACTTTATTAGTTTCAGGTGTACAATGTAGTGATTAAACATTTATATAGTTTACAAAGTTATCACCATCATAAGTCTAGTACCCATCTGATACTACACATAATTATTACAATATTATTGCTATTTTCCCTATGCTGTGCTTTATAACTGCTTGACTATCATTTTAACTGGCAATTTTAGTGTTGCTATTTTCAAAGAAATAGTTCTTGGTTTTAGTAATAAAGCTTGACATTTTTTATTTCTTTTCTATTTTATTATTTTGCATGTATTCAATAATTTCATTTGTAAGGTAGCATATTTCTCCTATGTGTTTATCTACCATTTTTATAATTTATGAATAAGTAAAAATTGCCACAAATTTAAAAAATAATGTGTAGAAACCACATCTATTTTATAAATATATTAAAATATAGAAACTGAGAATATTGATATTAACTTACAAGAAGAAAATAAAATTCCATTTAGCCAGTTTAATAGTTAAGAGCATAAATCTATTTCTAATGATACCTACTTATATATAAAGCATATCAGACATATTAGTGGTGTCTAGTTCAGTATATATATCACCACTTATCTATCTCATTCCCTGTTTTATATATATTATGTAGCCTGGAAAAGCTTTTTCAACTATTTTATGTACTAACCTAGCTAAACAATTAGGTAAATATTTCAATGAAGAAAAGAATGCATTCCTTTTTTGCAGCATTCGTTTCAAATAGAAATGGCCAATTATTCAAGGGTAGCTGTTAAATATTTTTAATGGTAGAAAGAATTGCACCCTAAGAATGTGTGTTAGCTAAATACAGTCTCTAGGCATTATCACAAAAATGTGTTTTAATGTCATTTTGAAAGCATAAGAGTGGGAAAAAACAGAGCTTATTTACAGATAAAGAGATTAGAGAAGATGGAATAATAATGAAGCAGAGGATTCAGGTAGAAATGATAGATTATAAAAACTAAGTTCTTTATACAATAGGCAACAAAAAAAAGTTCAAAGCATATAAAGACCATTTACCAAATAAAAGTGTGGGAAATCAAAGCTTGAAATAAAGGAATACTAATGTCAGCTGGTATGGAAGAGAATTCATGTTGAGATACGATAAAAATAATGTCATTCAAAATTCACTTCTAAAAGAGAAGAAAGTTTAATACATTATGTAATTTAAAACTAGAAAAAATATACAGATACATCAGGAGAATCTATTTGAAATTCAGTTTCTCATCTAATCATAAAGTGGAAAATGTCCTTTTGTTTGAAATGTTCTTCACTTGGTATACCAAGATATTATGAGAAGCTAAAGCAAAAAATATTTAAGGGATTATGGTAATGGCATTTGAAATAGCGTGAAGAAATGATAGGATTATCATGAATAAAAAATGTCATGAACTGTACTTGGAATTCTATTTCTTATTTTATGAGTGTTTTATAATAGCAAAGTATACTTTAAATGGAATATATAAGGGACTACACTTGATTGGAATCCTTGCAAAGAATTGTTTGACAGAGCCTGTTTTTGAATACTGATTCCTTCCATTTCTAGTTATAATTATGCATGTATTTCTGCCTCAGACTCATTCTTTAGCTGTCAACCAAGCAACTCTTACTGGATATTATAGCAATCTCAAATAATTAGAAGAAAATCAAATGTGTTCTGTAAAAACCTAAAGAAAGTAAATCCATTAGGTCCTATTCATTTTTATGATTAAGTTGAAGAAAAAATAATTTAAAATGAAATAAAAAGGCTTATTTCACTTTTTCATGTAATGCATTACATATATATATGATTCACAATATATTTTCCACTGCTATGTATTTATATTTTATATCATATTTTCTAAAATCCTTAAGAAATTAAGCATTTAAAAAAGTACTTAGTGTGAATTTACTTTTCGTTTGGAGAGAGATATGCATTTTCAGATGACATTTTTATATTAGTATTATGCTATTGTTATTAGTTTTTACTAGCTTGTAAATGGTGAATGTTCCCCTCATATTTTCAAGAGAGCATCCATCCATAATGGGATTTAATATTAATGAGGCAAAGTAAGAATGAATAATATTATTATGATTACTAAGTGTACCAATTCTAAACATAAATACGTGTGCCAAGATCAATTCTAACATATAGTGTGACTTCAACATATGTGATATTGCCTTATTTATAGAAAATCATTATTTTTAGGTTTATAAAGCATTAACATTTCTATTTAGAGTTAAATCTCTGCTAAATAAGATTGGAGTGCAGGAAAACTGGCTAAAACATGTAAAAATGAACACTACATCTATCACTCAATTTCTCTCTTTCTCTCCTTCCCTCCCACGTACTCCCTCTCTCCCTTCCTTTTAATGCTTGAAAAGATTTTGTAATGTTTTAGTAAAAGATATAAGAATCCCTACTAAAGGATTTGTACTTATTCTGGGAATATACTTCACAAAGTCTTCTTGTGGTAGAACATGATGCCTAGGAACTGGGTGTTGCCCAGAATCAAGGCTTAGTTAAGAAGAAAGATCATTTGAAAATAAAGATACGACAATTTTGAAGTCTTGAGGGTGGGGGAAGAAATCCCTCTAGGATGAATTCAAAGATAGAATCACCTCTCCATCTCCTCCTTTCTGATTTGGTGACTGGTATTTGACCCATGTCTAGAAGAGTAAACATATAATTTCATTGCCAAACAAGGAGATTTTCAAGATTAAAAAAAAAAAGAAGTACTGTTAATACTTATTTTCAAAATCTGAAGCAAATTAAGACTGTTATGGCAAATTAAGACATAATTTAATCCTAATGAGGGAACACTGGAAGAAGACAAAAAGCCTAACAGTGGATATTAAATCATTTGTTACGCATGCATCATTTAAATCCCGCAAATATATAAATATATAAATATATTTATATATAAACTGTGAAATTTGAAATGGTTATTAATTCATTAATGCATTTGTGGAAGTGTGGACTAAAAGAGAACATGTGTGTTGTTATTTTGGAGATGAGGGTCAGAAACTGCAGATATGAAGGTTAAGGGAAGAGATTAAACCCAGGTTCTCATCCATGCCCAAGGGTAGCCCACTAACAATGAGTAAATAGCCACCACTGCTTGAGTGTTTGTGCCTATGTGTGTCCGTACGAGCAGACATTGGCACAGACATCTGTCTCCCTTTGTGCCATGTCTGCTTCAGTTGCCGCGATGCTGCATTCCTCTACTTTACAGCCAAGATTTTTGAAGATTCCATTTGCCTTTATTGTTTCATTTGTTCCTACAGCGGGATCTGTGTTATTAAACTCTTTTCACTATGCTTGACAAACCAACAGACATTATCCCAACTTCCTCCCTATTAATAGAAAACTGAAATGTTTACATGTGCTGGGAAAAGATACCTTGATTTCAGGAAAGAATGTACCAGCTTCATTTGCAGTTGTGGACATACCCCCATGAAGCAATAGGACCTTTCTTCTAGAAGTTTACACAGTTTTCCCATAGAAGAGGGGCATGCCTGAGAGAAAAGTTGGCATTTACCATTGCATTTCTTTCCTCCTGTTACAAATGCGACAATAGTTGTGGTGCCATAGCAACCATCTTGGGACATAAAAAATGAACGGATTAACTGCAAAAACACGAGATAGTAAGTGGATAGATACCAAGCTGTTGAATCCGTTAGACCACCAACCCTGAGACCCCTGATTTCCAAATGACAGACTGACTAACTCTGAATCTTTCACTGAAAAAGGATTTCTCACTCACTTAGAAATCCATTCAAATGAATATGGTTTAGTGTTGGGTCCTAATGAGTTGGATTTAAGTCAACAAATCATCCATAAAAAATTGTAGGCAAAATTAGAAAAATTAAAATTCAAAACAAAATTAAAGATGTGTTTATTAACACAGAGGGCAAAACCATGACTGGATGCCAGGCTAACTCAGGAGCTAGGGGGAAGCTAGGTGAAAATGCGACACCAGCAGAATACACTTTTAAATTTTTTGAGAGGAATTATTTAACTTCTTCATGCATTGCATCAAATTAATCATCAGCTATATCATTAATTCTTCAATGGATTTATATTTATATTTTTGGCAAACAAGTTTTTAATTATTAATATTTTGTTTCGTATTTCCTTATTTAACATGGTAGACTATTAATTTCCCATGAGAGTGACATTGTTCCAAAATATATTTCTGGAAAAACATTAGATTTTTATCCCTCTGTGTATATCTTCCCTCTCATTTTACAAACAAATTCTTGAAGATGGATACCCTTACTTATTTGCTTGCCCGTTTGTTTGTTTTGATGATTTTGTTCCAGTTTGATGCCTAACAGGGTAATTTTTCTCAAATGTTTGATGGATTTAGACCACTGGTTTATATTTACAAACCGTCTTCAAGGCTGTTCAGTATCCATTGCTTAAACTGGCTTCCCCACTCGTGCCATATCACTGTTCCTCCTCAGTGAGCACAGATGAGGATTACAGAAGACCCGATCACCGTGAGTGGGGGTCCACAGACCAGCTGTCTGTTCTCCATGTTGGCAGAGAGGGTCCCTTCCAGATTTAGAAGATCTCTGTCCACCATAGTATCACATGATATTATGTGGCCTTGCTCTAGGGTTTTTCTCACATTTCAAATTTCCAGAGAAGAATTTTCCTAAAGCAAAATGTCCCCATAGCTTTTATTGGCAGAGCTTTTCTTTCTTCTTACAAGGCTTTATTGTAGGAAAAAATGCTGCAACCATTCAACTACACATATGTTATTATTCTATATCCCTAGTACTAATCATTTCAACATTTTTTTTCTATTAACTGACCCTGCACCATAGCTCTTTCTGTTTCTGGACTTTAAACATTATGTATGTTTTTTAAATACACTTGTCAGATTTTCATTCACTTACCTATACTGAGTTCTGATTCTCTCAGCTTTATTATGTTACTGTATCAATCAAATACCATCTACTTTATGACTTTTTGATGTTTCTATTTTGATACAGCATCTTTGCTAATAGGTCATGCTGCTATGAAATCACTTGTATCGTTGTTGTTTTTGTTATTTATTCTATCTTGCAATAAGATTTTGTCAGTCACGGAAGACTTCATGGACTGAATGTGTGTTTGTCCTAAAATTCATGTGTTGAAGGCTTAATCTTCCACCCCAATGTGATGGTTTTTAGAGATGGGGCCCTTGAAAGGAAATTTGGTAAGGAGGTCATGAAGGTAAGGATTTTGTGATGGGATTAGTGCTCTTATAAAAAGATTTTAGAGCGCTCTCTCTCTTTTTCTCTCTCTCTCTTCCCCTCTCTCCCTTGTCTCTCTCACTTTCTCCATTCTTCCCTCTTTCCCTCTCTGCCATCTTTTCTGTGTGCACACACAACAGACGCCACATGAGTACACAGAAAAATGGAGTCATCGCCAAGTCAAAATGACAGTTTTTATCAGAACCTGACAATGTGAGCACCCTGATCATGGCATTCCATTCTTCAGATAAGTGAGAAAATAAATCTTCGTTGCTAAAGCCACCCAGGCTATGGTATTTTGTTATGGCAGCTGGATCGAACTGACTGACACACAAGATAAATGAATGGTTTAGTCATCGTAACTGGAAGCCACACATCATTTTTGTGCTCTAACCACTACTGCTTTCTTAAAATGCGGTTTGCACTGCCACCTTCTCCATTTCTTCTTCCTCCTCCCCTTCTCCATCTTTTGCTTCTCCTTTTCTTCATCTTCATCATCCTCTTTCTCTATAAAATAGCCTTCCCATTTCTTCCTGTTTTATGTTGGTTTTCTTACTGATGGTCTTTGTCTATAGTTCTTCCTACGTGCACATTTTTAATGTTAATGTTTCAATAATTTTTATTGTATACAAGTCACTCTTTCCTTAGCAAAACCCATTTATTACCCTGGCTCCAGTTAGTACTTCTTTGCTGACTTGTTCTGAATTTAACCCACATGGGCCTTTAAAGCCAAAGTCAAAGATTCATATTTTATTCTCAGTATAATGGGAAGGCACTAAAAGTCTTGAGCATCCAAGTGCTCTGAACACTCCTTTATTTTGTAGAGGACCACACAGTTTTCCAGGTGGAAAAGAATAAATGCTATAAAATTTGGAATTTACAAATTCTACTTCTTTTACATCTTGAACATATTCCCCGAATGGTGTCTCACTGGTTCGGATTTGCCCAATTATTCTTGTTCATTGACCCTTTAAACAAATCCTGCCTTATAGGAGTGTGATGTAGAGATTTTTATTAATCCAAGATGACCTTCTCCTTTGAGATAGGCATTAAGTCCTCTAACATTATGCATTTTGAAATTTCATATTTTTGTAAGAAGCAAGGAAGAAATAAATTCTGATTTTAGAAACAGCAACACGCATTGCAGTTTATGAAGGTCACACTAGGGAAGTAAGATGAGTTGTTAGGGATCCGCAGCAGCATTCTAGCTGCATTAGACCTTAAAGTTTTGCTGAGATTTTAGGCAAGGAGATAGAAGACATTTGTGATATATTTTGAATGCAAGATCAACAGGACTTATGGATTTACTAGATATAGTGAGGAAAGACAGAGAGTAGTCATGGAAATTGTGCCTTCTTCATGGATGGAGAACATTAAGGAAGAACATGTTTTGGGAGAAACACAATAGTTTATTTTTGCTATGTTAGACAAAAAAAGCTTAAGTGAAGGGAGTAAAGAGGGAACACATTATAGATTTGGAAACTTCCCGTCACTATCTGGCAGAAAATGGGGCTTATCTGGCAAAGAATTAAGGGCAACAGCAACATGGAAAGGAGAAAGGCCAAAACTGAGTCACAGGAACTAAGAGATAAAGGTCATAAAAGGGGGGTTATCTATAATATCAAAATCTGCAGAGAGGTCATGTAAGATAAAAAAAATAATGGTGTCTTTAGTGGCCTTGAAATATAAAGTTTCAATTTATATAGTTTGTAGCTGATAAGAAAAATAAATAAGCAATTAAAGTAAATATTGTTTAAAAAACAACTTCTAAGATTTTTGTCCATGAAACAAAATTATGGTTAATTGGCACAAATCGACAGGATACTGAGGACAAGGAGAAGACTGAGGTTTGTGATCATTGTATAATAAAAGAATGTCAGAAATAGTGATAATCCATCATGGAGTGAGCAATGTAGACATGCATTCTATATTAAAGACAGTTAGCTTTTTATTCTTTAAGTGTGTGGTATCTAGGAGAGTTAAGTGTCATTGAATAATAAGACCAAGTCATGAAATGTCCTGTGCAGAAATTGCTAAGAAAGCAAATGAATTACATAACAATGTGAGCTTCTTGGCACAAAATCTACAGAGAGACCCTGTTGAAATGCAAATGTCTTTATTATGTTGAATCACATTATATCTCATAAACAGTGTAATTCACATAAATCTCATGAAAACTGCTTGTGTTGAGAAACTACAATATATTAATATGAGAGCATGCATATATTAGATAATGCCTGTAAAGACAGCTTTATAAAGATACTGTATCTCATTTTCCATTTAATGTTTGCATTTTGCTAGTTTCTTATAAATTAATTTATTTCAGAGACATGAACTACCAGATTTTCAAAGGTGTATATTTGCATGATTAGAAACTTGGTCATGATCAGAACAAGATTCATTAAACAAACAAAATCTGATGAAATGTTGATTCCTTTATTTGGTATGCTGATATTTTCATTAACATGAGTGTTCAGAATATTTTTATTAAATATCTATTTATTTAAATATTTGGAAACAATAATTTTGATGTAAATAATACTTTAAACCATGTAAAATATAAATAGTCCAAATTGTTGAATTAATCTGAAAAATTACAAGTTCTCTATTATAAAATCAATTACTTTCTCTGTTAAATTTTTAACTCACATCTGTGAAAAAAGTCCAATATGGTTATTTTCAATAATTTTGTATGGGCTAATGTGAATGCCCTCCAGTCAAAGACAACCAGGAATACAACTATAGTTAAACAAGTCATGTTATTTTCTTGTAGCATCAAGAGAGAACTGGATTGAATGGTGTCAGAAAGTGGCAGTGATTCTCTGATTGAGTATTCTACTAAGTTCTATTTAGGAGGGAAGACGAGACCCAGGTGCAGCTTTGACTAGCAAAGAAATAACCATCACTCATATTAGAGGGGAGAGGGTACTTTCGCGTTTTCAGCTTGAACAATGTTTGGTCTGTATTCAGACGTGATTATGTAGTACTGATGTTCTGCCTCCATCCATCATGGTCAGGGTGGTTTTGCCTGATGTTGATGTTCTGTGAAATTGCCTACGTTCAACAGGACAAAAAAACCTGCTGTGAGGTCCAGACAAGCTTGTAGCAATGCCAGCTCCCAGCTCAAACTACCAGGCAAGCTATTGGATGTTATATGGGCCCCTTTTCTCTTTACTGATACCAATAAGAAATATACTACTAATGTCTAGCTCCTCTCCTCCATAAATCTGATGAATAATTGACTATAAATATCTATATCACATGTATATATATATATATGAAAAGTTATAGTCCATATACCTGAACTTAAATGGTCAAGTCCACAGTAACCATGATCAATAGCAAAAATTGCCTTCACAGTGAGAAAATGTGAAAAATCACCTGTGATCAACATTACTGAGAAATTGAAACACTAAAAGTCACTAGAATGAAAACCTAGAGCACAGAAAATGATGATAAAGGTCAACATCAGAGACACTGAGATAATTATCAAGAAGATTAATTACAGAATGACATTTGAAGTATATCGACAAGCTGCATTTAATATATTTTGAAATGCAAAGAAACAGGACTAATCAAACCAATCTAGAAAAAGAAAAAAATCCAGAGAACATACATTGCTAGAATTATAATTACTATAAATCTATATTAATTAAAACAATCTAATACTAAAAGAAAAAATAGCCAAATAGAAAAAAAAAATCTAAGCAATATAATCAGACACAAAATGATGCATAGTGTGTGACTCCATGTATAAACAGTTCAAAACTGTTCAATAATCCTTAGCGTAGGAAGTCCAATAATGTGTCTCCTTGGGACTGTAGAGTAATTGAAAGGTCTCACAAGGGAAACTGTGGGTCTGTTTCTTCTTTTTTGGAAGTATGAGGTCTGTCCGGAAAAAAATCCAGCCATTGTTAATACAACAAGAACCATTTTTGCAACATTGATGTGACCTGGCAGCCAGGGAGAGTGGACTGGAATGCAAGTGCCTGAACAATGTTTACTTCACTGTACTGGTCAGTGGGGACAGTAGACACCACTGAGTGAGCATGTGCCCTGTGTGGTCATGGCATTCAAAATGATTGAATAAGTAGAGCAATGAATACGCATCAAATTTTGCATTAAGCTTAAACGTTCCTCCACAGAAACCATTAGGATGATTCAGAAGGCTTTTAGGGATGATGAAATGAGTACAGTTCAAATAAAAATGTGGCACAAATGCTTCAAAGATGGTCAAAAATCTGTTGGGAGTGATCCATGTTCTGGAAGACCTGCATCAAGCAGAACACCTGAGAATGTGGAACATGTATGGGCTGCAACCAACAAAGATCAGTGACTGACAGTGCAAGAATCAGAAGCTGATCTGAGGATTCCAAAAACTACTGTGCCCAAGATTTTGATTCAGGATCTTGGCATGATTCTGCACAGGATCTTGGAAACGTGTCATGCCAAAATTTTGTTCTGCAGCTCCTGCCACCAAAGCAGAAGAAACATTGTGCTGCTGTTGCTAATGACGATTCAAAATGCTACCAATGAACCAGATTTCCTCAGGAAGCTCTAAACTGGAGAAGAATCGTGGGTCTACAGATATCGTGGATCCAAAAACGAAGGCTTAATGGAAGTTGCCTGATTCTCCATGCCTGAAAAAGACACAACAAAGTCACAGCTAGATCAAACCTGTGTTAACTGTGTTTTGTTGTTGCTGTTGTTTGGGAAGGTGTTGCCTATCAGGAGTACACCACTACAAGCCAAATAATTAATGAGATGTATGAGTATTACCTTGATGTTTTTCATTGGTTGAGAGATGCAATATGATGAAAACAGCGACAGCTATGGAGAACTGGTGACTGGTGATGCCTCATGTCTTGTGCAGAGACTTAGTGTATGACTCAGGTGACTCAGTCCCTCTACAGCCCAGATTTAGTGCCCTGAGATTTCTTGCTTTTCCCAAAACTGAAATTAACTTAAATGGGAAGAGATTTCAGGACATGGATAAAATTCAGAAAAGTACAATGGAGCAGCTGATGGCATTTCCAATAAAGGATTTTGCAGAGTGTTTTGAACAGTGGAAGAGATGCTGGGAGAACTGTGTGAGGTCTGAAGGTGCCTACTTTGAAGGGGACTGAGACATTATTGTCCTATGTGCAATGTTTCTTGTATCTTGTACCTTCCTCAATAAATTTCTATTTTTCATAGTACATTGCTGGGTAGTTCAAGGCAGACCTCCTATATCAAGGTATATACTTTTGATTTGTATTTTTTTTTTCATAGAGATGTTATACTTGGACAATGTTCACATTAAACATCATTTTCTCAGTTTGGTCTTTTCTAGATGTGACCCACTTTCTGCTCTTTAAAATAATCCTATTGTTAATTTCTCCATGTATTTTATTTTTAAATCTGTATATAGAAATAACACAATAATTAATTATTTTTAAGTAAAACCATAGTTGTTCCACCTGTAACCAATTATTGTATACCTTGCCTTTATGAATTTAGGTTAATACAGAATTTATGTTGGTAATGGTACTGACCCAAAGCTTATTAAAATACTTAAATTTATCTTTCGTATCCTGCTCCATAGCTTTGTAAATAAGCAGGATTAATCAGTGGGGACTTCTGATGATAATATATTGGTGAAAAGAATAGGCTATACTTACATTCACATTTTTTATACAAAAGTGAATAAGTTATGTCAAAAGCACAGCAGTCAGAAAAACACATGTTTAGTGGATTTCTTGCCCTTTTATAAATGTAAGAGTGAGAAAATGAAGTGGACCAAGAATTCAGCATTTGAACGAGTGGACTTTAAGTTCTATGTAAGGCTCCACTGTGCAGATATCACTTCCATTTGCCCTGCTAATGGGTTTGCACCCCATGCATTGAGGATATAAAGAGAAAAGCTATTTGCAAATGAACTAAATAGCACTTAGAAATGTAGCCGCATGTGGTAGAGCTAAAATCTATTCAGAAAATGTCTGTAGATGATTTGAGGACTAAAATGAGAGGGAGTAAAATTGACCATAAAACATATTTATGTGTTCAAGTCATAATAATATTTTTAAAAGATTTTCATAATTATTTATAGAACTAAACAAATGGAAATTAAAAACAGAGCCAAGTTCATGAGGGCAATAGAA